>PVIR01044509.1:0-11158 GCA_004026965.1 Petromus typicus
AAATGACTATTGTCATTGATTCTTTCTCTTGTAAAAAATAAAATTCTTCTTGGACACCAGGGAAATCTTGCTGTGAAAAACTTATATATACATTAAGTATTGCTAATACATTAAATAAATTGTGTCAAAATTTGATATTAAAAATTGTCACAGAAATGAATATATCTAATTAAGTTTACATCAATGTTACCACCTGTACTCTGAATTCTATTTGCAAACATCCTTTCAGAGATCTTATTTATTGTTTATTTTTTTCTTTTTTCTTTTCTTCCATTTCTCTTAAATATTTTTTTTTAAGGTTTTTTTTGAGACAGGGTCTCGCTTTGTGGTTCCGGCTGGCCCTGAGCTCAGCCTCAAACTCACATCACAACAATCCTCCTGCCTCTGCCTCCCAAGTGCTGGAATTACAGGCATGAGCCGCCACGCCCGGCACTGGTATGTGATATTGGTTGCCGCTGGGGTGAGTCTCCACACCCAGTATTGTTATGTGGTTACCGGGGATTGAACCCGGGTCCTTGCACTTGCAAGACAGGCGCCGGAACCACTGAGCTATATCCCCAGCCCCATTTCTCTTAAATATTTACCCTGTGCTTAAAATGTTGGATTGATTTAAGCCAACAATAAATTATTGTTGTCCAATAAATTATAAAGAAAAGTTGACTTATGGATCCTTGACATGTAACTTGGTTCTCTATTTCTTTCTCCTTGCATAAAGACTTTATTGAAAATTAACCTCACTGTTTCTCTCTCTATTTCCAATCTCTCTTGCTCTTCATCTATTCTCATAACTTTCAAACCCTTGTCTAGGACATTGGAGCCTAATTTGTGTGTACCTTTCAAAATCTATGAATGAGCCTCAGACTAGATGTGAGCTGACTCATGGGCTTCTCCAAGTAGGGATGAGGCCTCTCAGCAACTCTGAAAAAGCTCATTCCCCTCTTCTGAAGCATTTGGCTTTGCAGGCATTATTCCTTACTGCTTTACTTAATGGCACACTAATATCTCTATTTCCTAATCCCAGGCAAGCTGTGACTTTAATTTCTTCCTCGTCCTTACCCAGTATTCAAATCATCACTAACTCTAGTTGAACTAAGTTCCAAATGATCTGGCCATTCTTTTCTCCCTTGTATATCTTCCTTTGCTTATATGTCTACTCTAGTCCCTACCTCTTCTGAGTCTTTATAAAGAATAGATATATTTACTGCTTTTTCACAATCAGACATAAATATTTTCACTAACAATATGCAATTTTGAGTCTCTACCTAACTTTCCGCCCAAGCTTCAGCTTCTCCCAGTAGTAATATTTATGTAGAAACAAATGCCCAAACAAATATTGATTCTACACATTTATCCTACTAGCAACTCTTCATAGCTCCACAGTTAATGCATTACTTAAGACATACTTGAGACAGACTAGTGATTCCCATGCCCTTCTCTACCATTCCAGTTCATTTCTTTCTGAACACCTGCAAGAGCTTCTAATAAGGCATTTGGCTTCCATTGTTACCTTCGGTCCAAGCTGGGTTTGGGTACAATGTAGATCTTTCAAAGGGCTACCATTTTATAAAAATAACAGATCAGCCTATCATATATTATGGGAAAAAATTCCTATAACTCTTTCATAACTTAATCTTCAAGACCTTCCTATGTGCTTTTCAAGACACTATTAAATTCTGCTCTGTCGTGGGATTATTGCTTTCTCTATCGCAGCCACACTACCCACCCTCCTTCTGTTGAATGAAGCAAGAATACTTGTGCCTCAGGCTGTTCCCTGTCCCCAAAATCTCTTCCTTAAGAACATTTCATTTTTTCACTTAATTCTTATTTTAAAATAATTTTCTCATAAAGGTCTTCCTGTACTGTCTTGTTAAATTGCAACTGGCCATGCAAGCCTCCCACAACCTTCCCTGTCTACCTTCTTACTATGCTGAGTGTCCCTCAAAGCACCTATTAACATCTGGAGTTTCACTGTGTTTGCACATGCTCAGTCCCTGCCTATACTAATAGAACAGTATATCCATGGAGCTGCATCTTTCTATCTTAATCAGCTCTCTATTAATTCTGGGAAGAGAGACAGTACCTGAGAGATCAAATTCAATAAATCAAGTTTTTCAATGAGTGTTATTGTATTAAAATTTTAGCAAATAATATATCTTTTCTGTTACTTCAATTTATCTCTAATGAAATAAAAAGCAGAGCAACTTAGATCCTCCTTCTAGTTCTAAAACTCTAACCACCAGGCTCTTTGACGATCTCTTGGCCAAGTAAATATCTCAGTCATAGAGAAAAGCAAATGGTACACAGAGGCCCCACAGATGCATAAAGCATCTGAAGCAAAGGGTGTCAGCAATACTATCCCTCAGTCTGTTGTACAAAGACAGAAGAGGTTTCTGTCATTGCCATTTTTCCTCAGACTGGATAACTGTATTGAAACAGAGGAAGTCTATAGGAGTTCCTTCTCTCTGCCACCAACTCATCCTCCACTGCAGCCCATAAAACATCATTCTGAGTTTAGGCAGCAGAGTTTGAAGTGAATAGCTTAGAGAAATAGTAACATTTTGTTGTGGGTTCCACGGTAGATATGGTTCATAACCATTCAAGGGCAGAATAAAATAACTAATAGAGAGAATATATGGTATTGACCATTTGGGGAAGGAAAAGATGGGCTGGTTGGGATTAATATGAATTATGAATGCACGTTGATGAGTGAATGGAGATAGTGATTAGAATTAAAGAATGATGTGAAAACAATAAATATGCAATGCCCTGGATAGCATATATATCAAACTATTAAGTGTGCCCATTTAGAATAATCAATTCCATTATATGGAAAAAATCATCCGTATTTTTTTCCATTACAAAATACAACTAAAATAACATGCTGAGTTAGTGGCCTTTATATACCAGCATTCACCAACTGCGTGGACTTGTATTTTATATTTTAGTTTTGAAATATATGATGCTCAACATTTTTGTAAAATTTATGAAATCAATAGTTAAAAATGATAAAATTCAATCCAATAAGATGCTTCTACTATTCAAAATTAATATTACCTTGGCAGTTGTGATTAAAATAATTTGACTCTGAGAGAATCAAGCTAGTGAAAACTCACAGCAATGACAAATACTGTGAAAACACTTAAGAGAAGGTTGGTAATCCAACAGTTTTTCTGAGGAAATATTTGTTAACTTATAATAGTTTTACAGGAAACTTTTTCTTTTTTTTTTTTTTTCATTTTTTTTGAGACAGGGTCTTGCTTTGTAGTTCAGGCTGGCCCTGAGCTCAGCCTCAGACTTACATCACAGCAATCCTCCTGCTTCTGCCTCACGAGTGCTGGGATTACAGGCGTGAGCCACCATGCCTGTGGTATGTGGTACTGATTGCTGCTGGGCGTGAGTTTCCATGCCCAGTATTGTATGTGGTTACCGAGGATCGAACCTGGGTCCTTGTGCTTGCAAGACAGGCACCGGAACCACTGAGATAATCCCCCAGCCCCACACAGGAAACTTTTTCATCACAAGAACTAAATATTAGAACAATATGCCTTGAATCCATAAATATGATTTGATTTAATGCTTATAACTGAGATAGTAACAAGTCATTTTTCTGTTAGAAACTTTTAATTATTTCTATTTTATCAGTTTATTTTTATTAATTGCATCCTAAGTGATTCTAAGGGTAATATTTCCCTATATAAAAATATAAAAAATATTTTTAACAATAGTCAATGCATAAACATGAAGAATTCTGCCAATATAGATTAGACCATAGCAGATAGCACCATTATTTATAGGACAACTATTTAAGAAGAAAAATAAACTCTTAAAAAGTGTTCTTAATAATATTTTGGTGTATACTAAAGTGCAAAATTCTACAGATAGAAGTATAGGCTCATAGACAAATAAACAATTGTATTGGATGCAGTTGTTTTAACTGATAATGACCACAACGAGCAACTTTTAGAGCTTTTGTTTAAAGATTAATGAGCTGCCCTGATTTTTCTTTTTAATGAACTTGCCCTTTTTAAAAAAAATAAATAAATTGTTAATGACATGGACTGTTTCATATTATTTATCACTAATTAAAAGTTTCTCAAGTAATTTTCTAGCTTTAAATAATGTCCTCATACACAAAGAATATCTGCTTTCTCAAAATTAACCAACAACAAATCCTGGCAAGGCTTCAGGAAGAAAGACAACCTTTTCTATTGTTGGTGGGAAGATAGACTGGTCCAACCACTGTGGAGATCAGTATGTAGATTCCTCAGAAAACTAGGACTGGAGGTCCCATTTGACCCTGTGAGGTATATACATGAAAGAATTAAATGATTCATATCATAACAACATATGCACACCCAGGTTCATAGTAGCTCAATTTGCAATAGATAAATCTTGGAAACAACTCAGATGCCTATCAAAATTTTTTAAATAGAATGGAGTATTATTTAGCCATAAAGAATGAAAAACTTGAGTCATTTATATTCAAATGGACATACATTGAGAACATATGCAGAAGTGAAATAAATGGGTCACAGATGTGTAAATATTGTATCATTTTTCTGGTATGAGAATCTGAAGATGTAAGTTAGTTTTAAAATGTATGATAGATATTGTGAATTAGAAAATATTCAAAAGGAAAAGGGAGTAGGGGTAAGTGTAGAAGGGAAAGAAAAAATTTGACGGTCAAAAAAAGGAAACAAAGCTTAAGTATATATAGAAGGCAGGGAGATGTAGGGTGAGTAGGAGAATGGGGAAAAAAATGAGAATTAAGTCATATCATGTACTGGTACAAAATCCTCAATGTTAATTGTGATCATGATAGGTGTATAAAATGTACTAATAAAATAAATTTTAAAAATAATGCCCTCATAATGTGGTATGAACATGTATATGTGTCTGTGTGTATAGGCACATATATGTATATACATATGTATATTATATGTGCATATTTATATCAACTAACCAATATCATTAGTCATATGTTCTCCTAAGGTGTGTGTGTATATATATATATATATATATATATATATGCACACACATATATATATGTGTATAAATAGATATATATAATAATAGATATAGATAATAGTAATAATAGATATATATTTAATAATCACAAGTATTAAAATATAATGCAAATAAATTTATGACAGATATGCTTATTTTCTATGATCCAGGGTTTTTTTTTAATAGTAACAATAAGTCATATAAAAGAAGAAAAAAGGAAAGAGAGGAAATCCAAGAACTGAAAAGAGGAAGATGCTGTGGAGAACTCTGAATAGTCTTCCTCCCAGCACGGATCTCCACGGTCGGTGGTGAAGGCGCTGTCCTTCTCACTAAGAAATCAATTAATCTGCCAGAAACAGGAAGCATGCGCTCCCACTCCTTCAGGATATGCTCGTCTGGCTGAGCTACAGCTACAGAACAAAACGCCCAGGGCCAGTACTAAGAAGGGACATGCTGCACTAGGTATTCCTTTCAAAAAGCATGGGTGGTATTTACTTAGTCATAAACCTCAGATCCACAGCTCTGGAGTAGTTTAGTTAGTAATTTGAAAAGTATAATTGCTACAAGTAGCGTAGTGGCAAATTTACCACTTGCAAGAGTTTTACATTTTGGCAAAGAAAAGCAGTCGTATGTGTTCAGTTTACTTCACCGTCTGGATAATGTTT
Source organism: Petromus typicus (assembly GCA_004026965.1). Classification (NCBI taxonomy): domain Eukaryota; kingdom Metazoa; phylum Chordata; class Mammalia; order Rodentia; family Petromuridae; genus Petromus; species Petromus typicus. The sequence continues at coordinate 5,673 of PVIR01044509.1, forward strand.
GAAAACTAAGATAGTGGCTTTCACTCTCAAACCTAGGATTTGCTAAATAATCAAAAGCAAAAACCTGACATTTTTACTATAATGATGCAAATATTGATTTAAACTTACACTCACAAATCTATCATCTTTCATAAAATTTTTACTTTTATTTTTAGAGAAAAAATATTAAAATATAGAAAATATAAATATATATCACATATACATTAAAATGTAGAAAATATAAATATATAAAACCTTGGTTTGTAAGAACAGTTTGCTCTGCTCTTTATCCAAAGCACTTGTATAGCAAAGCAGACAGAGAAGGAAAAAAGAGATCGAGAGAAAGAGAGAGAGAGAAGGCATCGTGATCATGTGATGTCTGAAACCTCACACTATTCCTATTGCAATATATCACTATTTTAATTAAATTAAAATTTTTTTAGCAGTGGTTGCTCATTTTGGGAATCATTCACAGACAAAGTTACTTGCCATCCAAAGTTTGCCTGTATTTTGAAGACATAAAAACACTAGGAAAATGAGACAAACAAAGAAAGCTGAAGGAAAGAGGCCAGGGACAGGACACAATCCCCAGTGACATTTTTTGCTGAACCATTCCCTTCTGCTATCACCTACCAATAACAATATCAAAATAGGGATTCACTGACGAATTAAACCTCTCATGAATTTAGAGCTCTCTTGATTCAGTGACTTAAAGACTATTAGCTAACAACCAAAGTTCAAGCACAAGATTTTCAGGGCACATTTTAGAGGCAAATAATAACACTTGCTTAATAAATGTGTACTGTATTTTCCAATATTTAATTATTTTATTGTTCTTTAAAATATTAATATATTAACATCAGGTTTTCTATTTGTAATTGTTGTGATGCCTTCAGATACTTTTTGTTTTAGGTATATAGATATTGATTTATTTATGTTCATGTAGGGGGTTGCTATCTTATTTTATCACTATAGTTTAGGAAGCCAGTTTTAAAACCGCCAAAATAAACATTAGAAAAATACTTTACTGGCTCAGCCTGAAGCTAATAATGTATATACTGGAACTTGCTAATCAAATTGGCATGGAAATATGATCATAGTTCTTTTATTTATTCAATTTACTTATGCATTAATCCCTTTTTATCTTCAATCAGAAGTCCCAACTTTTTCTTTCAATCATCCATGAAATTTTTTCCATAGATTGTCCACACATCATAGTTACTTGCTCATTAACTCTCAATGTGCAGCCTCTAGTCATGCTTACAAAAGCAAGAAAAGTAGATGATCTCCTCAGTTCACTGACATTTTTAAAATAATTTTGAAGCGATTGTTGACAATTTTGAAGTAATTGGCAGCATACACACTGCAACTGAAGTAATTGCTGTAGCACGTAATTTTGAACATCAGTCCCATATAATATAACGATACTTGTACTGCTTAGATCCAACACTGGTTTGTTTACTTCACACTTACATATTGTCATATCCCAAAATAGAGTCATATGCCAGGCAGACCTGTGCAGAATAATGAAAATTTGGTAGCTTGTCCTGGTCAAGACAAGCCCTCCATAATCATTTGTTTTAGATCCTGATCATAAGGCCAGGTGTTCTCTCCTATCATGGTGAATAAATTCCTTTCAGAAGTCTTTTTATGCTAGAAATCTTTGTCCATGACCATACAAGTTAACTAAAATTTTCATCACCTTTCAGACCTGTGACAGGTATCGGACATCTGTGACATCTCCCAAGAATGCATGTAGCTCATTCTACCCACTCACACCCACCTCTCTAGGATCTCTTCTCCATGTTCTGATTACTGGGACAAAATACTTAACAACCACCAAGCTCTATTTAAAGAATTCTGACATCTTTACTCTATCTCACCAAACCTTTCCAAAGTCCTCCCACAAATCAGTTTCAAACACTGTCAGGCATAGTCAGGCAATGAGCCCACTTCTCCTAGAAAATCTGTGCTAGCCACTTTCCTGTCATTGAGACAAAGTATTGACACTACGATCTAAAGGGGGAGGAAGTATAGTTTGGTAATAATTTCACCCCATGGCCAGATGACTCCAAGGCAAAACAGGTTGGCAGAAGGATATGGGCCAGGAAAACGTGTCCAATCCATGGCAACCAGGAAGCATGGGAGAAAGGAGGAGCCAGGGACAAAAATAGACTTTTTATCCAGGAGCGGTGGCACATGCCTGTAATCCCAGAACTCAGGAGGCTGAAGCAATAGAACCACGGCAAGTTCAAGACAAAACTGAACTACCTTGTGAGACCTTGTCTTAAAAACATGTAGTTTTGGGTTATACTTTAATGAGTATATTTTTAACAAGTCAACAACTTTCTAAGGCCAAGTCAGCTATCCACTCATCAGTGGCCTAATCAATAGATGAATAGAGTCCCAGCACCTCAATAGCTTCCAAACACATAGAACTTCTGGAATACTTTTTAGATCCAAAGCATAATGTAAGGGATAGGAAAACTTTTAACAAGCCAAATTAACACTTCTATTAGACAATACTCCAAAAAAAAAAAAAAAAAAGCATTTTTGTGTCTCTTACATTTGTATAATCAAGAGATACGAGGAAAATGGCCTTTTCTAGAACATGGCTTCTTTTTAAAAAAAAAAATAGGTACAACTTATGATCACATTCATTACTGAGAGTTTGTACCCCATACATGATGTATCTTAATTCTTATTTTTTCCCATTCCCATGTCCTCCTTTCAACCCCTATCCCCACATACATTAATTAGCTTTGTTTCCAATAAGTAAGTAGAATATAGTTTCTTACATGTTCACTTTCGTACTTTCTTTTTCTTGAAGAATCCTACAATAGTTTTATCTGGCTGATAATTCTTATTATAATAATATGTATTAAGCACATTTAAGAACAATTTTAATACCAATGCTGATTAGTATGAATTCTGATGGCATTAGTGTTATAGAACTTACTTGGTGGAAGTTCCTCAGAGGTATTCCAGACCTCTTATACTTCTTCCTCTGATCCTCTTTAGTTACAATGATTTTTCTGCCCATTTGAGACTGTTCTATTTATTGGATAGTAATGGAGCCAATTTATTGTCGGGGTATGGATGAGAACTCTCTTCTTCTCTGTTAATAAATTAATCTGTGCAATTTCAGGAGAAATTGAGTCTGAGGCTGGTCTGACTTAAGCTGCCTGGGTCATTATTCCTCCTGCCTTGAACCAATAATACTTTAGCAACAAAAAGAACCCAAAGTAACCAAATTATTATTTTTAATTTGTCCATCATGCATAGTCTATGGAGCATCTACTACACATCAGATGATGTAAAAACTTCTAAAACAAGACTGTTGACCAATGCAGTGGAAATATTGCTTCCTTCAAATACGGACAGACAATGGCAGTGCTTTTAGGGGCAGGTTCTGGTTTGGGTGTAGAATTGATCCCCAAGGGCTCCTGTACTGAAGGCCTGTCTCCCAGGGTGAAAATGCTTAGAGATGGTTCCTATGGAAGGTAATTGGATTATGACAGCTCTGATATCATCAATGAATTAACCCATTGATAAGAATAATTAAAAAGAACATTGGGAATATTGTGGGTATTGTAGAACTTTTATTGGACTATAAATTCTACCTCCCCCTAGCAGTGAGTCATATACATATAATCTACAGCATGTTACGTGCCACTCATATATCAGCTATTACCGAAATACTTCATATACATTTATAATATTCACTTTAGAATAACCCTGTAAGTTAATTGTCATTATCTCCATATTAAGTACAAATAAAGTAGAGCCACACGGTGTCACAGTCATTAAAGGCTGAGTTTTAGTTCTGATTTTATTAACTTTGCATTAATCAAAGGACTATTAATGTAATTACATCTGTGTATACCATTTATTGTCCACATATTTGTTTCTATCTCTCCGAATGTCTCCATAATCTTACTTTCATGAAATAAGCATTTTTCAGGTATGAGGATTTTCATTTCACTTGTGGGTGGGTACTTCTTTAAATAATAAATTACTACTCATATTTTTTCCTCGATTGTATTCACCTCCATGTCAAGTCAAAGTATTGAGTACATAACAAAGGCTTACATAACTGAAGTGGTCTTATTCTTATCTAACAAGAGATAGGAGTATTGCGACAGACACATGTGCTATGCATCTCTTCCTGTAGGACCACATCTGTGGGGTAGCCTTACCCTCCTCTGCATCCTTCCTTCCCCATTGCACAAGTTGCTACCATATTCTCAATGAAAACAGATCTACATTTGCTAATGTCAGCCTTCTCACTTTTAACCTAAATATGTTTGTATTTCCTGATTTTAGGCAAATAAATTGGCATATGCAAATGTTTATCCCAAACTGAATTTCCTCCCTCAAGAATTATAAACCAGTAAAGAAAGATATGAATTCAAGGGAATCTACTGTTTTTCATGATTTCACTTTATAGACTTTTAGCCTTATTCAGTCATTAAGTTTGATTGAACTCAAACTCTGATTCGTTTACTGGCATACCTGGTCTTTCCTGTATTCTTACCTTTTTGCTGAAGATACTGTCTCTTTAACTTGTTTTTTCCTTTCCAAGGCTCTGAGACTAAATATATTTTTCTTGGAAAAAGTTTTAAAGTTGTTTTTTTCTCTATAAAAATGAGTGAATCATCCAATTTTTACTCCCTTTATTTAAACATCATTTAAAATCTAATATACATCTTATGACTAAAAATATCCTGTAAAAATATGTTTACTGCACTGTGAAAAAGCAGATAAAAGCATCATTATTTATGTTTATGCAGCTTATTCTCAGAACTAACGTTTTGATTGATTCATTCATTCATTCATTCATTTACTTATTCAACAATTTTTTGTTCAATCTTGTGATGGGCCAGGCCCTTTTTCATGCACTTTGAGTTTGTCATATACAGACTTTGCCTCAATTCTATTGAGCGGGAATAAAAAACTGAAGAAACACAAAGTATGTGTTATTATTATATTTATAGATTTAATACTATATATGCATGATAACATATATGGAAAAAGTACAAGTAGAATAGAGTAGGCTATCAAACACTAAAATGTAATGGGGCATACTGAAATACTAAGTAAAGTAATAAGTATAAATCTCTCAAGAAAAACACATTCAAGTAGCAATTTCATGGAATAGTGATTTTCTAAGTGACTATCAAGAAGAAATCATTCATCTCTAGAGTAGGCTTGAGCACAATATATCACCACAAATGCAGCAAATTAAAATAAATCCTGTCTCTCTCCTGTAGTTTAGAGATTCAGACAGGCTTCTCAGATACTGTGTTTCTGAGGATCTGAGGAAGCCCACTTTCCAGGTCACTCACTGATAAAATTCAGTTCTCATGGTTGGGACTAGAAAAAAGCAGGGGTCTTGCTCAGCTTCTAAAAACCACTCCACGGCCCATTCTAGTAAGAGGATCACCTCAAGACAAACGCCTCTCCTGCTTTAAACCTCCCTGGATTCTTCTCTCTTCCAGAGAAAA
>PVIR01044510.1:0-11180 GCA_004026965.1 Petromus typicus
GGTTCACGCCTGTAATCCCAGCACTCGGGAGGCAGAGGCAGGAGGATTGCTGTGATGTGAATTGGAGGCTGAGCTCAGGGCCAGCTTGAACTACAAAGCAAGACCCTGTCTCAAAAAACCTAAAAAAAAAAAAAAAAAAAGATTTTACAGAGTGTTAGAGAACAATAGACATTTTGGGACTTACTCACATTTTCGCTGAGCTTCTAACTTACCTAGTCAGAGAAAGGAATGAGAAAGCCCCTGGACTGTAGTAACCATTACATCTTCCTCTGGATCCCCTTTCAGCGGCTTGCACTTCCGGGTTAGGTATGTAAGTTTAGTTCTGTGATAAAGGCTCCATGGCTTCCACAGGACAAGTATACTGCTAACATCAGAGGCAACAAGAACGCACCAGACTACTCCTCCATCCTTGTCTTCAGCTCTTCCTTGTGACTTCCACCTCATTCTTTCTCTCTGTCCACTTTCATCTTCTCTTCCTCCTCTGCCTTTCCCTGAGGTCTTTAAATCCCAGCACCCAATACGAAGGCAACAACCTTATAAAGATTGCTTTACTACCTTTCAGAATTGTATGTAGTCAAATCCCTGTATTGTGTGTGTGAATGTGTACGCAATGGTTTGATTTCTTTTTCAAAAATTAGTTTTACTGGTGGGTAGGGCTATGGGAAAAAATGAGAATTAAGTTGTGTCTTATACTGGTACAAATTCCCATTGTGGAGTGTAATCATGATGTGTATATGTAATGTACCAATAAGGATTTCAATTAAAAAATTAGTTTTACTGGTACATTTGGAGCGTAAATAATGATAACATTCATCATAGGAAATTTGTATCTGTACAGGATGCATCTTAATTCTTTTTTCCCATCTCTCCATTCTCTCCCCTATCTTCGACCCTGCTTGTCCTCCTTATATACAAAACCTTTATTTCTTTTCTTTTTTTTTTTTTTTTTTAAGGTTTTTTGAGACAGGGTCTCACTTTGTGGTTCAGGCTGGCCCTGAGCTCAGCCTCAAACCCACATCACAGCAATCCTCCTGCCTCTACCTCCCGAGTGCTGGGATTACAGGCATGAGCCACCACACCCGGCACTGTGGTATGTGGTACTGGTTGCTGCTGGGTATGAGTCTCACACCCAGTATTGTATGCGGTTAACCGGGGATCGAACCTGGGTCCTTGCGCTTGCAAGACAGGCGCCAGAACCACTGAGCTAAATCCCCGGCCCCAAAACCTTTATTTCTGTTCTTTCTATTTTCTTTTTTTATGTCTCTTAAAGTAACCTTATATGATAAAGATTTGTCATCAGAAATATCCAGTTCATGTATTTAGTTCATGTGAATTAAATTTTAAACATTTGTATTTGATATTTAATTCATATTCATAGTGAATATGAATTCACCCATCCAATATTTAACAAATATTTTCTTGAGTCTATCTTTTATCTCTGTCCTCGTAATCATATTTCCAATAAAGTGTAAGCACATTGGGTGTGCTCTCTTTAGAAGAGAGGCTCTGGTTTAACTTTTGATATTTTTAAAAAACCTGTTGAATAAGTACAGAAGAAAATTAATTTCGGTGAGAACCTAAATTCCATTTTCTCACGGGAAAGGAAGAACATAAGTATTGGAAGCTGAGCAGGAATAATGTTGCTTTATCTGGGGAATCTGAAAGGCAGATGGAATGTTGAGATTTCAAGCTGTGGGAGAGATGTTTTGGTTTTAGGCATGGAAGGGGGAGGAACATTTCTGTACATCCTTTTGTTTAGCTTTCACATAAGCTATGTCTCATGTAGTACCTCCTGAGGAGCTGGAAAGAGAAAATCAAAATGTGAGAACAAAGAACCTCTACACACACACACACACACACACACACACACACACACACACACACACACACACACTTCTGTGGTTGGGTACTGCTTACTGCTCTGAGGAAGGAGGCACTGTGTTGATTAGGTAATTTGTCCAAAATGTTCTCCATCAAATCATCTTGTGATAGTCTTTCTGACAAGGGCTACTTAGCTGCTTTTAAAATGCATAAATCACAATTTGAAAATCCGTTGCACAGAGGGAAACATTAGCGTGACTCATTTTTTCCTTGAAGACGGATAGGCAGCAGCTCATGCATTTTTAGAGAGCTCACAGATGCTATGTAGATGCATCTATTTTGCAATTTAAATATTTCATTTTTATGACTGATATTAAAAGCCTGCAGTACTCTCATGCCACTGGATGTGTGAGACCTTTTGACTTTGCTTTATTATGTGAAAGGTTCCAAGTACCTAGAAGCCATTTTCCTGACGCCTAAATTTTTGAAGATTTAAAACACATCATTTTGCTAGACTCTGAATCTTCACACATCAAAGCATACAAATGAAGAAAAAAAGTATAGCTAAGTTTTATCTAAATTAGACCAAAGCACTATGTAGACACAACTTCTACACAACCAGGACACAGTGCTTTTTGTTAATATGTTGAACTACTTACACAATGAGTGGTCAAAAGACAGTGCTTTGAGCTCCCAAAGTGCCCCCAGCTGCCACCATGACCTCCTCTGCTGCTCCCCCAGGACTCCATAGACCACTCCTTGACCCAGCAAATGAAAAGCTATTGCCTGTTACATCAGGTACCTTCAGGACACTGGCCTAGTGCTTGGATTGGTCTCGAGTTTGGTTCCTGTAGTAGTGTAACCACTAAATATTTTTAAGACATGCCTTGTACTCGCAAGTGGTGGAGAGGTGGTGTCATGGAAGCTAGAAGATTTAAGTTTGAGTCCTTACTTAGCCTGTTTGGGCTTTGTTTCCCTCTATTACTAAAATGAATATTTGGAAAAGATTATCATAATGGTCCTTTGAAGTCTATTTTGGGATTCTATCATTTAGAAATATCTGAATATTTTCTATTTTCATCTGGAGATTTTGGTGTTGTGCAGAAAGAAAAGAATGACTAGAAAGAGTTGGATAATGCATTCCAAAAACCTGGCCAAGCAGTGGGACTTGTCTAAAAAAAAATGATGAGAGAAAAAGGGCAGCAAAAACAAAACAGAACATTGTACAAAATCTCTGTACAACCACGCTGAGGAAACCATTTGCAATTATGATTGTGAAACCTCTCAAAAATTCATATTCAAGACAGGAAGTGCCCAGAGAAGGGAGGCTAAAATGACTAGGAAAAATATGGGACCTCTTTCTCTGAAGGCAAATGGAAAGATTTCACATCCTCCTCTTTGCAAAGGTAAGGATGTACAGGCGATAGATTCAAGGTCTATACACATTTTTGACAGACATAAAGGAAATAATATCAACTTATGTGTCAAGCCTTTATAGTCCTGTGCCTGGAAAACAGCTCTTAAAGATTGAGAGGACTAAATTTAGAGCTCTTTCCCCTCTGTAGCCTGATGAAGGTGTGAAGTTGGAGTGTTAAGCTTATGAAATAACTCGCAAGAAATATTATGAATTCCTTACACTGATACACATAAGATAGACATTATTTCACAGTGACAAATATATAACCTATGCAGGGACAGTGATGTTTAAAGCACATCAGAAAAGGTAATACTGACCACTTCTAACCCAGGGCAGCTATTGTCCAGGGAAGAAGTTAATCCAAAAATGACACCTGGAGGTGCTTGCAGAAGAGCAATTTGTTTTTCTCTTTTGCTTTTGTTTTCTTATTATCTTTGTTTTGGTTTTCTAAAAATTGAGTTTATTGGTACATTTTACATATACATTATGCTAACATTCAACATTAAAAATTTGTACCTGACCAAGATATATCTTGAGTCTCATTTTCTCCATTCAGCTACCCTCCCTACTATCCTAACCCCTTATATACATAAGCTTTGTTTCTATTTTTTGTTTTAACTGTCAAATTTTTCTTTCCCTTCTTTATTTTCCCCTATCCCAACTTTCCCTTTTCTCTTTGAACATTTTCTTCCTATTTCACAATATCTGTCATACATTCTAGACCTCATTCACACCTTTAGTTTCTCTTACTAGAGAAAAGATACTGTATTTACACATCTTATTTATTTCACTTATGAGCATGTCATCAAGGTACATACATTTGAGTATAAATGACTCAAATTTATCATTATTTATGCCTGAGTAATACTATTGTATTTTACACACACACACACACACACACACACACCCCTGCTTTATTCAGTCTCCTATTGATGGGCATTTGGGTTATTTCCAAGATTTAGCTATCACAAACTGAGTTGTTACAAACATGGGGGTACATGTATAGTTATGGCATGATTCTTTTAATTCTTTTGTGGATATACCGAGCAGGGAAAACAAAGGGTCAAAAGGAACCTCTAATCCTACTTTTCTAGGGAATCTCCACACAGATCTTCATAGTAGTTGCACTAGTCCATATTCCCACAAGCAGTGGAGAAAAGGTGCTTTCTCCTCACAGCCTTGCCAGCATTTGTTGTTGGCTGATTTCTTGATAGCAGCCATTATTTGTGTAATGAGATGGAATTTCATGTTGTTTTCATCTGCATCTCTCGAATGGCCAGAGATATTGGACATTTCTTCATACATTTGTTTGCTGCCTTTACTTCTTTATCTGAAAAATGTCTGTGCATTTCAGATGCCCATTTTTGGACTAGATCTTTAAATTTTGGGGAGTTGATTTTTAAAAATTCTTTATATATTTTAGGTAGTAGCCCTTTGAGGAATAGCTAGTAAAGTTTTTTTTCCAACTTGTGGGTTGTCTTTTCACACTGTCAGTGGTTTCTCTTGCTGTGTAGAAGCTTTTTAGTAAGACGAGATTCCAATTGCTGATTCTTTCTGCTAGTTCTCATGTTGCTAAGGTTTTGTTCATAAAGTCTTTCCCTAAACCAATGTCTCCAAGAGTTCTACTTGACATATCTTCCAAAATGTTTAACATTTCTGTTTTAATATTTAGGCCTCTAATCCACTTTGATTTTAGTTTGGTGCATGGTGAAAGACATTGATCTAGCTTTAGTCTTTGGCAAGTTGAAACCCAGGTTTTCCAGGACCATCTGTTAAAGAGGCTCTCTTTCCTTCATTGAGGGTGTTTGGATCCTTTGTCAAAGATGAGGTGGCTTAGTATGTCTGGAGTTGTTTCTGTATCTTCTACTCTGTTCTGCTGATACACAGATCTGTTTCTTTGCCAGTACCATGCTGGATTTTTTCAGAGTGACTGTAATATAGTTTCAAGTTGGGGATTGTGATGCCCCCACCCCATGTTCTTGTTGCCCCTGGCAGCTGGAACAATGGAAGGTGCTGAAGAGAAGAAACAAAAGGTTCCTGCTGTGCCAGAAACCCTTAAGGAAAAAAGAAGATATTTCACAGAGCTGAAAGTTATGTTTGTGAAAGAAGTTTACCCAAAAAATGCTACGAAAGGCAAGAAGAAAGCTCATCTATGAAAAAGCCAGGCACTAGCACAATGAGTCCAGACAGATGTACAGAACTGAGACTCAAATGGCTCTGGTGTCAAGAAAAGCTGCCAACTTCTATGTATCTGCAGAACCTGAATTGGCATTTGTCATTAGGATCAGGAGTATCAATGGTGTGAGCCTAAAGGTCTGCAAGGTGTTGCAGTTTCTTTGCCTTCACCAAATCTTCAATGATACCTTTGTTAAGCTTAACAAGGCTTCAATTCACATGCTGAGAATTGCAGAACCACGTATTGCACGGGGGTATTCAAATTTGAAGTCGGTAAGTGAACTAATATACAAGCATGGCTATGGCAAAGTCAATAAGAAGCTCACTGCTCGCTCAATCTTTTGGTAACTATCATCTGTGTGGAAGATCTGATTCATGAGGTCTATACTGTTGGGAGATGCTTGAAACAAGCAAATAACTTCCTGTGACCCTTCAAATTATCTTCTCCATGAGGTGGAATGAAGAAAAAGACCACCCATTTTGTGGAATGTGGAGATGCTGGGAATAGGAAAGAGCAGATCAATAGGCTTATTAGAAGGATGAACTAAGGTATCTAATATGGTGTTTTCATGATGTGGTCAGTTAATAAAATGTAACTGTTTCCAGAAAATCACTCTTATTATCTTATGATAGTAGTGAAGTCATTTCCTGAATGAACATTCCAAAAGTTCGGAAAACTATGAAATGAAAACTGAAATTTTCCTCTATCAACATCTCTTGCTTCTGAAGTAAACACAGGAAGAAGTGCCCATCCATTTCTCTTTGTAAAAAATATGTGTCTGATTCATATATGTATATTCAGTTTACTTATTAAAATACTCTGGGTACCTCTATGTAATCAGAAGACATAGACATTTCTTTTTAGTGACTATATTATATTTTAACATGTGAATAAATTACAATTTATTTAACCTATTAATGAGTATTTAAGATGTTTCCAGCATTTGGCATAATTGCAAAGTTACAGTAAATATTCTTATCTCTTGTTTACAACTTGTACCTGGAGAAATACTGCTTCTTTAAATTGTATCATATGACACATTTTGGTAAAATGGCTTAATTTGTCCTCTGATTTATGCTCTGTTTTGAGAGTTTCACTTTCCCTACAGTGTCACAATATGGCAGTTTTTATGTTTCCGTGCCTTTTATACATCTTCTCCTGGCTAAACAGGAAAGTATTCAGTTAAATATGTTACTACTCTCCAAAGAGCACAGATGTTATGAGGATAGCAGAATGATATAAATAAGCTTGGGAACTTGGAGAAATGCCACACAACAATATCTCTGTTGGCCAAACAGATAAAATCATGAAGTTTTATGATGAATTTCATTGCTATGTTCTCCAACAGGGTATTTGATCTGAATTTTATTTAGAAATTTTCATATTATTATGCATTTCATTAGAAGAGATTGTACCTTGGAATATAAGAAAATGAATACCTGTGAGCAATCCTCTTCATGGCAGTTAGAGGTTGCACTGGGTAATTGTAGTTTTCATTTCTGTTCACCTGATCATTATGTAGAGCCAAATCTCCCCTTTCTGCTTCATTCTTTGCCTACTCCTGTGTCTATCAGTACACATTAAGGTAAAAATGGTGAATAGAGCTTATCCCTTTTAATTTTTTGACCATTTTAAATGAGTTAATTACAACAAATATTCAAAAGGTGTTAAGCAATTAAGGTGTTGTATATCCCAGGGTTACCCAGAAACTGGATCTTATATCTGAAGAATAAATACCTTCTTGGGAACATTCTGGCATTAAAAAGCAGATGGGGATATATTTGATGGGGTGAGCCTGGGGAGAGACCAACTTGAGATGAATGTGTGATGGGTAGTAGGGTGTTGGATCATGTGCTTCTGAAATCTACCTGCTGTCCACGGTTATGCAATTTGGTAAAAGAATGCCAGAGCTTGGCAGCTAACTGATGGCAAGAAATAGCTCTTCTCTCTCTTTGCTCCAGGCTGCAGCATATGGTACGAGACTGTTACAGGCAGGAAAATAACTGGGTGTTCGGTGCCTGAGGCAGTTCTCTCTTTGTCAACCCTGGCTGCCCCCCACTATATCATGGGAGCACAGGAACACAGGACTTCACGTGTGATCACAATGAAGGCATTTTTCAACCAGGAATGCGGAAGCTAAACTAGAAATTGCAGCAAGCTTATAGATCCGTGTATTGGTTATTTTCTCCCCAGAACTTTGCTTTTTATTGCCATGGCTACACTGTCGATATATGAATACCAAGGGCATTCACTGGCTTCACATTGTTTTGTCATTTGAACACTATATAGCACTTTTAAAGCCCTGGCAGTCAGGGAGATTTGTCTGTAGAACCTAATTCCCATATTTAATAAGTAAATAAATAAATAAGAATCGCTTCCTCTTTTGCAAGGCTGCCAACTTGTTTTCTTCAAGGGCCAATTATGTCACTGCCAGACCCATGCTGGTGATCTCCCTATATTTGAATTTTAAAATGCAGCTCTCAAGAGGAGTAAGCTCAGAAAGAACCGTGATAACTTACTTTGCTGGACTCAAGCTCAATTCAGAATTTGCATCTTAATAAAGAGAATTTCTTTCTGTCTCTTTGGAGTTGAAAGCAAGAGAATAATGATGAAAGGGAGTTAAGATTTACCTTAGTAATTAGGGCGTCCCAGTGGATTAGACTTGCTAATAGAAACCCAAATAAAGCACATTTTTGAAGGTTTCTATTAGAACTTGTAAATATCCCAGAGCTGGTTCTGGACTGTCAGCTTTCTTGTTCTTTTAAGTTTATGATTATATTTTTGTTATATGTTGTGTACTAATTAGACCTAGAAGCAATCAGTCTGATTAATCAATTCTACCACAATGCACAACTCCTTAGTACTTTAGAGCTTGAAATGGCTTCATGATTTCATGTAGACCACATGTCGTGGCCTTTCTTTCAACAAGAAGCCCATTATTACTAGGAGAACCTACATGGTTTCATTTGTGTCTGAAGATCAGAAAATGCTGTACTTTGTGAATTCACAGCCTCACAGCCAACAGGCAGGCACCTGCCAGGTTGAGAGGGTCCAGCCATCTGGAACAGTGGAGAACAGGGTGAAGAAAGCTTTTTCCAATTTGCAGAGAAAGCAATTACCATATAAAATGAGCAAAATGGGACCTAAAATGAATGCCCTATCTACCCACCTGCTGTTCTTGATCTAGAAATAATTCTGTCCTTTGGTTATTTGCAGGGAGCTTGGGGGACAGGAACACATTTCATAAATCCCCATGGCTACAGAGATTGCTGCAATGGCTATCATCATGCCCAACAGCCCTGGATTCCTGCAGACTGTTACGTGGCTTGGCCAATTCTGAGTCACTGGCACTGCTGCTGGGAAGAGCCTTGATGCCCTCACTGCTGATAAACCCAGCATGAGGGTTTTAGAGCAATAGGCCCAAGAAGATAAAACGGCTGCCTTGAGCTCTTCATAGGTATTATTAACCCTCTCAATTTTAAGTCAGGTTCAAGTCAGGAAATCTAAAGGATCAAGGTAATTCTTTTACCCTCTACACCATGAATCTGAGAACATACAACAAAAAACTCTTTTATTCAATCTACTCTTGAGTTTCTAGAACTTTTGGGAGGAGTCTTCCTGATACCAAAACAACAAATACCCAATTCAGTGGTTAATCAGCTAAACTAATTTTCTTAGTTCTTTCCCCCTCAGGAAACAGACCTTAAGATACACAGCAAAGCAGAAGTAACATGTCTGGGATGTCTGGGATGTGATTTGAGGGAGTAGTATTAGGTAAATGGGGAAGTGAAGCAAGATAGAGGAGGAGAGGAAAGAGGAGGTGAATTTTCCAGCCAAGTGCTGCTGCAGAATCCTCAGAAAACTTCAAGAGACAATATAGAACTGGGTTAGAAAGGAAATAAAGTTTATGTATATAGGGGGGATGATAGGGAGGGTAGGGTTATGGGAAAAAATGAGAATTAAGTTGTGTCATATACTGGTACAAATTCTCATTGTTGAGTGCAATCATGATGTGTATATGTAATGTCCCAATAAAGATTTCAATAAAAAAAAAAAAAGAACAGGGTTTGGGAAACTGCAAACCATGGGCCAAATCCAATGTGGTTTTGCTTAGCAGGGTAGGTAATATGTTAGTCATCTTTCCATCACTACCCTGAAGTATCAAAGGTAATTAACACATAAAGAAAAAAATATTTATTTGGGGGTATGGTTTTGGAATCCATGATCTAGTAGCCTCATTGCTTTGGGCTTCTGACGAGGTTTCACCTCATGACAGGGACATATAGTGGCATAAATCACTTATCTCCTCAGCAAGGACACAAAGAGAAAGAGGATAGAAGCGCAGATTTCACAATCCATCGGAGGACAGCCCCACAGTTATCTAAAGACCACCCCCAGGGACTTACTTTCCGAGTTTCACCACTTCTCAGTAACACCACCCAGGGAACCAAGCCTTTATCACATCATTCTTTAGGGAACACCCAGAGTATAGGAAATAAAAATGATTTTTCCTGAATATAATGGTTTAAAAATTTTAAAAATCCCATCTTTTGGGAAGCTGAGGCAAAAGAATCACCATGAGTTTGAGGCCAGCCTGGGCTCCACAGTGAGTTCAAGCCCAGCCCAAACTACATGCAAAGGCCCTGCCTTATAAATAAATAAATGAATTTTGTGGTATAGTAAAATAATAGCAAGGCATTATCTCAAAGCACAAGTTTTAGAAGGGCTAGAAGAGTGCAGCTGAGTGGTAGAATACTTCTGAGGCCTACTTGAGGCTTGACTTCAATCACCAGTACTACAAAAAGTGTGCAAGACTCATATTCAATAAATAAAGTTTTATTGGAACACAGCCATACTCATTCAGTTTTCAATTATTTATAGTTACTTCCATTCTACAACTGCAGAGTTGAGGAAGTGCGGCAGAGACCACATGGCCCACAAAGCCTGAAATATTTACTGCCTAACCTTTTACAGAAATAGTTTACTGACAAGGATGTAGAAAATGTATCTCAGAGTTAGACAATCTAAGAAGTTTGGGTATGCTTATCCACCATTCCCTTCCCGGACAAGGACTGTTCCTGGGTGTCTTTAATTTCCCAGCGCTGACAGCCTGCCTTGTCATAAATGGAAAATGCCCTGGTATTGTGAAATTCATCCTTAATGCTCCAAAACATAATTTCATACTTTCCCTGATTAAATATGAAAACATATAAGGTTGTGAATCCTAATCTAGTTCCTGAGCTTTACCGTGGATTCAAGTATATACAGTGAGATAAATAGTCCTGCCTATTTTTATGTTTAGGATTAAAATAAGCAAAATATCAGGCCAAGGATTTAGCTCAGTGGTTCTGCCATCTGTCTTATAAGCACAAGGTCCCGAGTTCTATCCCCGGTGACCACATACCACCATGCTGGTCGTGGTGGCCTGTAATCCCATCACTTGAGAGGCAGAGGAAGGAGGATTGCTGTGAATTTGAGGCTGGCCTGGGCTGCATAGTGAGCTCAGGGACAACCTGAACTACAAAAGTGAGACCCTGTCTCATACACACACAAAAAAAGCAATATCCGGGCCGGGGATATAGCTCAGTGGTTCCGGCTCCTGTCTTGCAAGCGCAAGGACCTGGGTTCAATCCCCGGTAACCACATAACAATACTGGGTGTGGAGACTCACCCCAGCGGCAACCAGTACCACATACCACAGTGCCGGGTGTGGTGGCTCACGCCTGTAATCCCAGCACTCGGGAGGCAGAGGCAGGAGGATTGCTG
>PVIR01044511.1:0-11186 GCA_004026965.1 Petromus typicus
ACACAAGTTGCATAGCCATTGCCTAAGTGTTAACAATTTCATTTGCCGGTCTAACCCTAAACAACCCAGAAGGAGTGGGAAAAGCTTTGTGGTTTCCACTCCCTGTAGGAGAACAGTGAGGAAAGTGCAGGGGAAGAGCTGAGTTTGGTAAGAGGGGGGCTGTAGTGTTGAGAGAAAGTACTTAGCAGGAAAGTCGGCTGCACAGAGGGAGAAAGCAGTGTTATTGTTGAATAGAAATGGAAAGTGTCTCACAGGGAGTGTGCTAGTGGGCTGCCCAAGGCAGCTGGGAAGCTTGGCCTTGCCTTTCAGGCAGCTCGGCAAATGAACCCAGTCCAGACACGTCCTCAGGAAAGACAGACCGGACAGTGCAAAAACCACACACACTGTGTCCGCAGTGTACATGGTGAGTAGTGACCGTATTGGTACTAGTCGGTGATGCGGACAGACTGTGTCCTCACAACAATTAGATATTGATGTCTAATGATGGCCCTGTGGTCGCATGTGGAGATCGACTACCAAAACGGCCCATGTAAAGGTAGATGAGGCCCCCAAGTTGGTGCCATGGTCCAAAATGACAGTTCTGCTTTCAAGAAAAGACAGGGGCACTGGTTCCCTCTCCTTGAGGAAAGGCCCGGTGAGTACAAAGGGGTGGCTGACTGTAAGCCAGGACCAGAGCCCTCATCAGAAAGAATGACCAGCGCCTTCTTCCTGGACTTTCAGGTCCCCAAACCCCAAGAAGGGCAATATTCATCGTATGAGCAAATTGACCAAGAGTGTCTGTTATGACTGCCTGAGCAGATCAGACACAATCTACTCTAGCCACAGGAAAACACACACATCTTTTGTTGTTTTCTTATTGGTACACGGGGACACTACCTAATGATTCCATTCCTTGGAGGAGTGACTACATGAACATAACGCATCTTTTAAAATAAGACTTATTTTGGCCAAGCGGAGGATGGTGCCCCCTACATCTGGGCTGTCCCTAAACCACAGAAAATGGAGGGTTGGAACATACGCTAGCCTAGCCTTTGCATTTCCAAGAGATGGATTCGGGTTCTCAGAAAATACCTTTCTTGGTCGTAGAGGCCACAAGAGGCCTGTTTCTTTCTTTTCGCTCTGAGCAAATTCAGAGCCTTTTCAGAGACAGTGCCGAAAAGTGCTCTTCAATGAAGATTTGAACAAGAAGAGCCCATCGGGAGGTTTTCTTTTACCTTCCTGACAGTGAAGCCTTCGGATTGTTTGATTTCATTTGTGAGTGAGTAACAAGAAAAGTCAAGGGCATGTGTTTTCATGGAGTATTAGGAAGCTGATGATCTTCTGGGACACTTGACCTTGAAGATCACTGTGAATATTCCTTAATCATTCCAGTTAGTTCTGATGGGGTAGGTTTTGTATTCAGTACCAGAAATTCATCCTCTAGTTATCATCCGACCCTTATCGGTCTGGTGAACCTGGTGGGTTTCCATTAAATGGTGTGGTGTTTCTCGACCACACCAAATGTCGAGACAGAGGCAGAAATGTATTTTTCACTGAGCACATTTAAGATCATTCTGTAGCTGTACAGATGTCCAGTTTTTATCTTATACTTTACATATATCAGCATACAGGTTTTGAAAAATATCAATGCTGTATTGTAGTTGTGCTTTATGATTGCAGAACTTAACCAGTTTGTTGCAAAACACTGAACAACAACAGGCTCCCTAGGTGCATGGTCCTCTGATGTTTCAAAAGGATGAACCTCATCCCTGACTTCTACTGTCTTCCCGCGTGCCCTCCTTGACACAGATGCCAGCCCGGCTATTGTGCGACACGACAGATTTCAGAAGTGAATCTGGGGCAACTGACCGAGAATTCTCCCTGACAGTTACTCGCTTTCTATTCGTATCCATGCTCAGTGTTAAGCACAACTCCTGTGGCATAACTACCACTTTTTAAAAGTGATACTTTTCCCAAGACCACAATCCCTTTTCCCACTCAGGATCTGTTTTCCTCTGCAGCAGGTAGGTGACATTCTGTTGAGGCTTTTGGCCTCATCCAAGTGTGAGATTGCAAAACGCTGTGTGGTGATGTTTGCCCAGCCACATTTTCAAAGGAATTTACCTTGTTTGGGAACTTGTAGTGTCAGGTGGGAGTCAGACGGGCTAAAGTGGACTGTCTCGGGAAACTCGGGAAAAAAACAGATATTGGAAAAGCTGTTCACGGGATGTTTTTCTGTGGTAAAAAGAAGAAAAGATCTTACAGTGATTGGTTCAGGTGCAGGTGTGTAAGTAAGTGAAGGTGTGGCACAAGTTACGGTGGAGAACAGCACCTGAGTGCTTGAGCGAGGGCATTTATTTGACACGAGTGTTGGCGACCCAGGGCACCTCTGATAGAGCAGCCGGGCTCACTGCCTTTTGGTACCTCCCTATTGGGTACATGGGGTCAGTTCACTTCTTTGCAGAAATGGCTGGAACCACACATCTTGCTTCACTCACTCTTCAGGATCCTAGTCTCAAGGTGCCATGTCTCGTCTCCTGTCAAAGTTCGTACTCTGCTTTCCATGGGTATAGTTGGAACACACTTGGTATGCAAGAGTCAGGCCTGATGGATTTGTGAAAGGTCCAGAGCCTAGGATTTCCCTGAGCCATCAGAGTCTCACTGAATTCATGTCTTCGAGGGAGCACTGGGGTGGTTGGATGGACTCCTCCTCCTCCTCCCACTCTAGCCTGGCCTGTGAGCAGCCTCTCTGAGTGATGCCTTAATACCATTCCAATGTGCATGTCCTTTTGCTTAGGCTAAGAAGATTCCTGAGTGGTTGTCAGGACCTATCCTTGGAAGTTACATCCTCAGTGTCTTGCTCCTAAAGCAGAGGCAGCCTAGGACCTGGGGTTCGCAGCTCTGAAACTATACTCTGTCCTGACCAGTGAGACAGCTGACCTGGATGTAGACTGTCAACGGAAGAGGCTGCCCATGCAGGAAGTGTAGATTTGGACACAAATGGGGCCAGGTACATGCCAGGGACAGGGTGTGTTCTGGTGCGACCTCAGGATCATAGCTCCTGGCCTGTGTCAAGGGAGCCACATTCCGTAGTCTGTGTGAGGAAGGCAGGCAGGGTTCCTGGCAGTGAGCTCATGAGTACGATGGGAAAACACTGAATCATTTTTTAATTCAAATTTGTATTGATACACTAGATATACACATCCTCATTGCATTCAACATTGGGAATTTATACCAGTATACGACACAAATTAATTCTCATTTTTTCCTAATTCCCCTACCCTAATGATAAGATTCAGTCTGAATCGCTTGTTATCTATTCTGTTTGTGTTAAACACAAATGGACGAGTGTTCTCTTTAACAGTTTTTGGACTCTCAATCCTGTTTGAAAGATTGAAGGAGCTTGCACGTCTCCGTTGAAGAATTTTGACCCTGCTTGGATTTTTAGTTTTGTTATACTAGGGAATGTCCAGAATTTTGTTTGATATTGATCAAATATTGATTTTTCTCTTCCACTCAAAGTGGAACACAGTTCCTTATTTTGTAAAAAGCTTAGTAAATGTTCATTTCACTTTCGGTATGAAGAACTCACCAGAGCATTGCACTAGGAATTTCCTTGGGTGTGTGTAAAAATTTCTGTATAATTCATTGGAATTCAGAATTCCATATCAAGATGAAACCTTAAATCTTGCCTCCTTCTTTCTCTTCAGTAATTAAAATGTAGATATCCCTGATTTTGCATGGTTTCTTCAATTATATCCAGAAACTTACTTTCAATAAAGAAGTCCATTGCTCCTGGGCACATTGCCACCCACCCCCCGCCAATTGTTTGGTTTGCCATTTGAGAGGCTGTGTATCTATCTGTCTTGGAGAGAGGAGTAAAGTAGACTGAGCAGAACTAATCCTACCCCATGAAATGGTGGTCAGGAGATCCACTCATGTCCCCAGTAGTAGAATTTCCTCTGGAACCAATGAGCCAGTAACAGACCACTGAGCGTATGGAAGAAGCAGAGAGCAGCTGTGGTGGGTGCTGAGGCAGGAACCTTTAGAAATGGTGTAACTGCAGCTCATTCTGCAGGAGTCGGTGTTAGTGCAGCTGCCTTGTGGCCAGGAGTAGACTCTCAGAGGAGGTGTCTTGTGCCTGAGATGAAAGCCTGAAAGCAATGAAGAGGGACCTGAGCTTTGCTCAGTAGTGGACGAAGCTGAGAGGGCTGTTTGCAAGGAACAGCTATGCAAAGAGTGATCCTACCCAGAGAGGAACTGTAACTCATACCCCATCTGCAAAGACTGCCTGAGATATAGTGAGGCCTCTCAGGTGAAGTTAGCCCCTGGAATCCCTCAGAAAGAGCTCTGGTGTGTGCTGGGAGCTTCCAGTCCTCATGGGCTCCAGTGTCAGGTTGAGAGCTTTCCTGGGGACAACTTGTCCATGTGAGCTTTGAAATGACTCCAAAGACAGGAGAACTTTGTCGTCCTGCAATGACTGCAGTGAACCTCCCATCGGTTCATTATAATAAGCAGAAGGATAGCCAAGTGAGAATGAGTGAAGAAAAGCAAGCCTTCGTGCCAATATACTGAGAGAAATACGAATGTGAGTTTGATTCTATACCTGAAGCATGTTTTCCATTAAAGTGGGTACTTGCAAAGACTGATCACCTTTCAGAAGCCACCTCACCTTCTCAAAAGCTCCTCCCAGAAATTGAGACAGTTTTGTCTACACAAATCCTATTTGTTTCTTTTAGTTGGGCATCTACTATGTGACTACTTATCATGGCAGAATGTGCCCTCTTCCACTCTGAGTGTGCCATCCCCTCGTGTTTTTATAAGGTAGTACTATTATCCATTGTCCTTAGAATGGGTCATTGTATGTCCTGTGCTACCGGAGAGTCACCAGTCCCATGATTCTCTCCAGACATTTCTGTAACATGCCCTGGAGAAGCCCTGTATATATACTCATGCCAGGCTCACACATCACATGTACGTTTTAGGTGTCAGTTCAGCCCAATGTAGAGTGTGTTAGCACATCGTGTCGGACAGAACAGCTGGAGAAGTTTAGAATCTAAACCTGTGTGGCAGGGAGTGTACATTCCCAATGGAAGATTCACGTAGGAGGAAGAAGTAGGGTCACTCCACTGCTCAGTCAATGGACCTTGAGATCCTCTGATGGTGAGGAGTATACATTGAGAGCGCATTTCACTGCAAAGAAGACAGCCCATCCTCACAGGTTATGACTTTTTAACCTTCAGCCCATTCGCACACTGAAGTAGTACGTCGCTTGTTCTGGCAATCCCAGTTCCCCTGGGGTCCAATGAGAGACACCATATTTGGATCCTGTATCTTGTGTCCAATGAGCATTGACCTTCCTCTCTGTGGAAATGTAGCAGAAGTGATCATAAAAAAATATACAGAATTAATGAAATTTATATATTTATATATTCTGTTAGTGGTGCCACAAGACCTCTTACTAAACACCCCTCCATGAGATGAGCACAATTTCCACTAATGAAGAACTTCTGCCCCCTGACGGACAGCATCATGCTCACAAGTCTAGGTTGTCTCGGTGGAGAATGATGTCTTGTTCGGCATTCTGCTTTGGTCCTTGTCCTGCAGGTGGCACACGAGGCAGCAGCAGCAGCTGCATAATCCTTGGTGACCGGGGTCCATGCTGGTGACCGCAGATAGAGTGAGCATTCCATCCACCTGGCTACTCCACACGTGAGGCAGGTGTGCAGCACTGATGTTGTCAGGGACAGAGGCTGGCAGGCAGCACCCGGTCAGCTCATTCTGTTTCCACTGTCCAGTGTCTCCTGTCATGGGTGCTTTCCTGACTCCCGCCAACACATCTAGCGTGGTTTACAAAACGTCTCCCAAGGGATCATGGGATAAAGGCTTGGTGCACAGGTGAGGAAACGTCAGAGATGGAATACGGGGTTCTCTGAGATCCTGGGAGCAGGGCTCTTGAAGGAGGCTGCGGGACGCTGGTGTTCTCTTCCCTTTCCTTCCTTCCCAGTTGCCATGACATGAAGAACTCTGTGTAAAACATGTTGCACACTGATTAACTTTCTCAGCACACCCATTCTCTAAAAATTCATCAGTGATTGCTTCACTTTTTTGTTCCTTTACCTGTGTCAAATGTGGTGTAGCATTCTAGACCACGGTAAAGTGTCTGTTCTCATCTACACCTTGGTTGGTGTAGCAATATCATGTCCACTGCAATGAGCCGATGGATGACCTGTGTAAGAGTTCTTCAAGCACATTGTTCGGTCCCACGCCAGTAGAATATTTCAAGAATGTCCATAATTAAAGGAGAAGAATATCCCAAGACTCCCAGGTCCTTCCTGAGCTCAGGAGAGCCACACATGCCCTGTCCACACTCTTGGAGATGAAGCATAAGCTTGGAAGTAGGCAGTTTAGAAAGGCACGCTAGGCCGGTGATGAGAGCATTTCCATGAACACTTGTTAAGCATTTCCACGTAGAAGGACAGGATGAGGTCCATGACTTAGGTCATCTCCACAGTGTGCAGTCCCGGGTCTCACATTGGGCCCAAACTCATCATCATTCCCTCAGGGATTTGTTGACCACAGTTCTCCCTTCCTGTCACAACGCTCCCACACGAATTGGGGAGAGACAGGTTTGTTCCTCTTTTCCTCTTTGGCGTGAGCACCACTTGGAACAGTATCCAGCACTGCTAATGAGTTCATGCTTCAGATACACACAGAGCTGTGTGAATCTCCAGAGAGCTCTGTCACGTGCAGAAAGCAGTACACATCCTGAGCATTACACACTCTTGGGCATCCACTTGATAGTGGCATTGAAGGGATTAGAGTCTATATACCAACTACAGAGAAGTGGTTGCCAAGCCTGAAGTGGGTGTGCATTGGGTGGAAGTTGTGTGTGTCTCAAAGGGAAGAGAAGGGATCCATTCCCACGTCGATAGAAGCATTAGACACCTATGCAGCATCCATGTCAGTATTCATTTGATAATTGGACAATAGTAATATTTCCGTATATTCCCATACAGAGTGGGGCTGAAGTTTCCACATGACATGTGTGATTTCTTACAACCAGATTTAAATAGACAAATGTCTAAAATGAAATCTTGAGACTCAGCACTTGTGCACACCAATGCTCACTCCAATATCCAATATCAAATCGCTCCCTCTGCAGCACCCTCATCGAACATCTTCCTTGTGAGGAAGGGCCCAAGAGAGTGTTGGAAGTCCAAATTCCAATAGCATCATCTTAGGGCTTCAGATTACTATGGGGCACTTGGTAGGAACATTTTTGTCGTTCTGAAGGCCTTGAGTGCCTATATCATAGGGTAGGAACCAACAAATGCAACTGTGAGGTACGTGTGGAGGCCGAGTTTGTGCGATTGCTTAGAGGGACTCTCTTATGCCTGATCTGTATAACAGACACTGCACACACTGAGAGCTGGCACCCTCTTTCTGCTTCAGGTACGAAATTTATTGGAGAAACTTATCATCAGGAATCAGGCCAGAGGCGGTCATATTGCCACATGTGTTCATTAGGACCGATCACTCAGCACCACATCCCTGCACTTCCTTGTCTCTTCCCGCTCACATCACACCTCCTCCCTCCTTCCCCTTACCAGGTCACAGAAGAGGCACACAGACATGTCCTGCTGTAGTTTTATTTCCAGCACTCTGTGCACCATTTCCCAGGGCCTGATCTGTGGACACTCCATGAAGAGTTCTAAGGTCTCTGGCCTGGCTCAGGTTACTGTGTGTTCATGTCTTCACTGGAGGGGTTGGAAGTCGCCACACTCAGCTGCTTCTGTTCTGGATCATCTTGGATGTGTTTCTCCATCTGTTGCTGGAAATTGTGGCCGCCTGTTGGCAGTCTCTTTGCCCTCTGTTTCCTGGGTGTCTCTTTTCCTCTGACAGCGTGTACGGGTCTTTGATAATGCCTTATGCTGCTGGGACCTTGAAAGGACACATAGAAATCACAGAGGGCAGCGGACGAGGAAGGAGTTGGAGAAGACAGTATAGAAGACAGCAGCAGCTGCATAATCTGCGGTGACTGGGATCCATACTGGTGAGCTCAGATGGAGTGAGCATTCCTTCCACGTGGATACTGCACATGTGAGGCAGGTGTGTAGCACTGATGTGGCTGGGAAAGAGCCAGGCAGACAGCATCCGCTCAGCTCATTCCGTCTCCATTGTCCAGTGCCTCCAGTCATGAGTGCATTCTGACTCCAGGCAACTCCACTAGGAAGGTTTACAAAGGGTCTCTTAATAGTTCAAGGGATAAATTCTTGGTATACAAGCTGTGAGGTCACTGAGAAATGAGGAAACTTCATAGAAGGGACCTCCGAGGATTTCTTAGTTCCTTGGAGCAGGGCCCTTGAAGGGGAATGGGGGACGCTGGTCTCCTCCTCCCTCTCTCTGCTTCTCAGCTGGCATGAGGTGAAAGATTATGCCCATAACTTGCTGCAGCCTAATTCACGGCCTCAGCACCATCCCCAAAGCTGTCGCTCCCAATGACGGGCTGAATCCTCAGAAACTCTCAGTCAGAATTACACCTTCTTTTCTACATGGTCATCGTCTGATAAGACCATCTTTTTAGTATAGCAGTAATGAAGAAATAATGCTGTTTTTAATACATGGTGCTGGGACCGTTGGATGTACACTTGCAAGTTAATGCTCTAGGACCCTAACCACTTTGTTTAATCGCTGATTCGTGTTTTATGTATCTTTTAGGTCAGAGAGCATTTTGTTAGCGTCTTCTGTGGCCTCTCTATTTTGTTCATCACGACCTTTTTCTGTTTAATTATGTCTTCCGTGAGCCCAAGAAGCACTTCTTTTATCTTGTTCTTATCTCTGTACTTATCCAATGACATAATTTGGCTGTGTGGCTTTTGCCTGCATCCTCCTCAGTGCACTGTGGAATGGTTCTGGGGAGTTTGGGGTTTGGGAGGCTCTTGGCCTCCTGTTAGTCTCATTTTCTATCACTTCGTTACTTCACTTTTGCTTAACTTTGTGGTTTTTCATAAACACATGGTTTAGTGGGTAGTATGGAAATCTCTTCGAGTCTGCTTTTCTGTGATGAACTCAGGGTGAAGCTCTACACCTTTGCCTCCAGTCCAAGACCTGACCTCCTCTGATTATTTGGGAGGTCAGGGGACAGTGCAATTGCTCTGCAGCCAATTCTGCAGAAATGGGTGATAGCATGATTAATGTGACCACGATAGTGCAGATATCAGCATAGACATGGAACCTCAGAACAGCCGCAACTATGTGATCTTGTCAGTATAAAATCTATCAGCCACACGGATATCATCCAAGTAAAGGAGATATTGTTGTATCGTATGAATATAAAAAATAAGAAAAGTCACATATATGAGACACAGGAGATAGCTACCAAATGTGACAATCATACCTCCAATCACAGTAGAACAGAGTTCCACAGTACTATGCATAAGGTTTAATGGTTATAGAATCAAAAGTATACAGGGTGGAGAATGAGAGGAAACTGCAAGAAAGGTCTGCAAAATTAAAAATGAAAGTTGAAAAGAAGACAAAAAACAAAACAAAAAAAAAACTGCACTAAAGAGAATATTGATGGGGTGAGATAAACTTAATATGAAATTGAATGACGAAAGGTTAAAAGGGATAATGGCAGTAATATGGAGGAAGAGAAGTAAAATTCAGAAAAAAAAGATGCAGAATTAAAAAAAATATGTGATGATTCCAAACACAGCAGTCTATCTCTCTGAAGTGAAGTTGATTTTCAGTTGTTCTGAGAGGTAGATTTAAAAGATCAACCCTTTCTTCAAATGGGACTAGATTAAGCACGCTCCGGTGACCTGTGGGATGCCCTTGGTGGAATCTCTCTTCTTCTGTCGCCTGCCTCGTGGAATGAGTCCCCATGGAGTTAAACACCATGCTGAAAGTGATTCCGGGCTCTGCTGCCATTGCTGCCCAAAGTCTAGCTCCTGGGCAGTTAGGGTTCGTCACTTTCTTCTGTGGATCCAGATTTCCCTCCTGGAGAGCTGCAAGCCATGAGCTGAGTGGAGAGTTCAGAGAGTTTCGTTCTTTGTTCTGCACTGTAAACCAGCTTTTGCACTTTCCTGCAGCTTCTAATTTTTCCTGTGGCATCGTGCCCAGTTACTGTCCTCTTGAGCTTCTTTTTCCATGACCAAATTGCTCTTTTCCTGTATGTGTATTACAGAGATCGGAGAGGTTGCGTTTTGCTAACTCTATTTTCCTTCATCGTTCTTTGGATTTGATACAGCGTGTCCAAGTGATGTGCCAGAGCGTTTTAACAAATGATGCTGCTGAAATTGGATGTGTACGCGTGAAAGGCTGAAACTAGACATATATCTCTCCCCTGCACGAATACACGTCAAAATACATCAAAGATTTGAATTTTTAAACTCTAAAATGACACAGGGAAAGCATTTGCAGGTTTAGGAAGAGCCATCTATACTCTCAGTGTGTGTATATATAAAAAACATAGTGCATATCTTTGGGACCTGGACACTTGTAAAATGACCTAAGATTTCACATAGGAAGCATGCTACATTAAGGGAAAATAAACAAATTTGACATTGTCATCATCTACAAAGCCACTTTGTTGTAGAAATGAAGTCAGGCACAGAAGAGTAGATGTTCTGAGAGTCCATTGACATGGCATTGAGGAACAAGGACAGGAAGCCCTCGGGGCCGACACCAGAAGAGTAGTTGTCATGAAAGTAGCAGAGGTGCTGATGACTAGAAATGGACGAACGTATGTGTTTCACAGAAACGACCTATCGTTTTGTGCGGGTGGAAGCAACAAGAACGCACACACTGTCACCCCAGCTATATAGTTAAGCTCTGTGCTTCTGCTATAAAGGCATTAAGACTCAATAAGGAAAGACACACAACAGATGATCACGTGCCTTAATAGTTGTGAGACCTGGGGAAATGGCAAATCAGTTGCTGTGCAGCCACCCACACCCACAGAGGCTCCCAGACAAAGGTAGCCGCCTGAGGCCCTGCTCAAAGTGTTACTAAGAAAACATAGGCGTGCTTCTTGGCTGGACTTGTGTCACAGCCCTAGTGTTGTGAGTCAGACTGTTTGAACCAGACTTTAACTGTGCTTCTTGCTCTCCACACACCACCTGGAATGGGGCTGACTAGCAGTTCCCGCCGGCTGCATGGGGTTTCCTGAGTGGTGGCTCCTGAGTATGACCGGTGCACCT
>PVIR01044512.1:0-11172 GCA_004026965.1 Petromus typicus
TTTTTTTGAGACAGGGTCTCGCTTTGTGGTTCAGGCTGGCCCTGAGCTCAGCCTCAAACTCACATCACAATCCTCCTGCCTCTGCCTCCCGAGTGCTGGGATTACAGGCGTGAGCCACCACGCCCGGCACTGTTGTATGTGGTACTGGTTGCTGCTGGGTATTGTTATGTGGTTACCGGGGAATCGAACCCGGGTCCTTGCGCTTGCAAGACAGGCGCCGGAACCACTGAGCTAACTCCCCGGCCCTCTTATGACTTCTTAAATCCTCTATTACCACCTCATTTTCTGAGCAGTTATTGCTATTGTTTTCTGACATGTTAATTCTCTCTTCCTTTCTTTTTCATGCCTGCTGTAGATGTTTGCTGTTGAAGTTTCTTTTATATTTTCTAATTTTTATAAGTTCTTACAGTATTGAAAGTACTACCTTTTGGGAGAGAAAATTCATATGATTTCTATTTTAATGGTTTAGGAGGTAAATTCAATAATATAGATTTTCTAGTTATGCAAATTATTTTTTTAAACTCAAAGTTTTGAAGTTGAAAGAATACTATTTCTTATGTCAGGAGGTCTTTTAAGCAAATAAAAGGTTGTAAGTAACTCAATGTCTACCACTTATCAACTTATAAATGTTCATTTTGCAAATAGAAGCTGATGTTTTCATTAACTGTTCTAAGTCAGCCTCTCCTCATTTTAGCTTGGTAGGATGCTATTGCCATCATCTTTTGAATTGAATAAATAAATAGTAGAACAGACAAAAAAGAAGTTAGAGAACTGGGAAATAACTCATTTCTGAATCACAGCAAACTGTGACCTCTTAAAAATTTATATAAATTTGTAAACCTCAAGGTGCATTTTTAATGTGTGTTGTCATAAGTCTGTGTTAACTCTTTGGCAGGTATGTGTAGCATCTCCATTTTCTGCCAGGCATATCACACCAACTATGTTGGAACTCATGTGCCCAGTAATGGGTTTTGCCTGACAACAGACAAAACATTCATAGCGCATAATCTCAAGTACTCCTTGATGCTCTGAGTGTTCTACCATTTTCATCTTGCACAGACTTAGCAAATATACAGTACTGCTCCCCAGTCATGCAAATGAGAAAGCAGCTGGACCACTTTAAGCAAGAAGGTTTGTGTTCGGGGCTGTATCACTGTAGGAGGAAAATAGCTACCTTGCTTGTAGTAATAAACTCCAGCGTCTTCACCCTCCACCCTGCTGATGATGAGAGTGAAATCTGTCCCTGCCCCACTGCCTCTGAACCTGTCAGGGACTCCAGAGGCTCTGTTAGAAACCTTGTAGATGAGAAGCCTTGGAGACTGGCCTGGCTTCTGCAGTACCATTCCAAGTAGCTGTTTCCATCGCTAAGAAGTAGGCTCTGACTGGCCCTGCAGGAGATAGAGGCTGGCTCTCCAGTGGTGATGGACAGGGAGAACGGACTCTGGGCCATCATAACATCCCCTGTGGATCCTAAATTAATAAGAGAAAAATTGAGAATTGGATAGAAACACTAGAAGCAATTTTTCAAAATTTCCTTTTGCTATTTATTTCATGCTAAACCACATGTATGATTTCAATTATGACCATGAAGTATGTATAATTAAAAAATGAACAAAGATTTTTTTCATTCAAAAGGGAGTTTATAGAAGTCACATAAACCATGCTTTCTCCATCCTCAATAAAACACAAAAGTGCAGTCCCTCCCTCCATAGAGAATCTGCTGAATTCCTCATTCCCATGTTCCAAACTAACACATGTCCCGTGTTAGAAAACAAGGCATACAGGATGCACAGACACAGCACCTCAGCTCCAGAACTCATACTCACACCCCATCCCTCTCCCTCATCTCCTGCTTTTTCTTACCAGGCACCCAAAGCAGTAGCAGCCCCAGGAGCTGAGCAGGGAGCCCCATCTTGAGCACTTGGATTGAAGAGCCCTGTTCAGTTAAGAGCAGGCCAGAGCTGAGCTTTTATCTCAGACTGAAAGGGCAGGAGCTCCCTGGGGGCAGAAAGCAAATCCCCAGCTGTGTGGAAAGAGCCAGCAGCTGGTTAAGGCCTGAGCCCAGAGAAGTGAAAGCTCTTCTGTTCTTGAGAGGACGGGAGACTGACGATGACACAAACAGAGGCTGTGTTATTGGGACAAGAACTGGGTCTCAGTGTGTCCTGCTGTGAGGAGCCTGTTCACTCCTTAGCATTTTTCCTTCTCCACTGTCACAGTGGAGCACAGAAGTTAGAACTCAGCAGCATTCTCTGTGGATCCAGGACACGACTGCTGGTGGCAACAAATATGCTTCTGACCTGCAGGTCTCCTCCGCCTGGACTGATGACCTGAGCAGAAGCTGCAGGTTTTGTGCCTTCTGTGACCTGGATGAGGAGAACCTCGATGCTTGTCCTCCTGAGGCCTGTTAGAGACTGGACCACACTATAGGAAACTCATCTACAATCTTTGCTTTCAATTCTTTCTAGAGTATATTGTGTTTGTATTTGAATTTATCATGTCACAGTACTGTACACTCTGCTTCCTCATGGGGGGGGCAGAATCCAGCTGAACACACGTGAATTTTGAGATTACTGTTTCCATTCCTGTTATGTTTCCTTATCATGAAGGATCTGCTATATGGCTCAAGAGCAGTAAAAGGAATAAATCTGATGGTAGGTGGGGGCCAACAAACTATAAATTAGAAAGAAGTGATTACAATAATAATTTAAATAGTACAGGTGTGTCTGTCTGTGATCATCAGAGACACACAGGATCTTTTGGTATCACTGATTCACCTGCCCCCTCACACAATAAAGCATGAGTAATGCTGTGAGAGTCTTCCTATTCCATGACAAGGAAATCTCTCTGCAAGTGTGCACAGGTGTGCGTTCTGTTTTGCACAGTTCATGCATGCTATTGCTGATAACTTTAACAAATCCTAGTTGATTGTCCGATACTGCTCCAGCATGGGGCCAAATTACATAGTAAGATACATGTTTCAATAAAGTGCCCCTGCTCTGTTCTGAATACTAATTCCAGATGACCAAGACAAAGAATGAAATCAGGTGCAGTGGGAAGAAAGGAGAGACAGACAGACAGAGACAAAGACACACACACACACACACACACACACACACACACACACAGAGAGAGAGAGAGAGAGAGAGTTTGATAGATTGATATTAAACCTATTCAATTCCTAGGAAAGCCTCTGACTCCCCCAAGGTTGCTTATCCAGAACCACAGTGGATGAAACTGGCTGAGGGGGAAAGAAAAGGCTATACAGCCCAGACACCATTCCCAGGAATTGGTCTCAGGCATACAATTCTGTGAAAACATTTCTTAAGAAGAAGAATAGATGCTAAGTGTGCACATATATGCCCAGAACCCTGTAGATATGAAAGCTTCCGAGTCAAGCCCACTATTTATTCACAGTTTCTTTTCTTTTCAGTCTTAATAGAAACAGTTAAAGCACCGAGTCCCTGACTGACTTATATGAGTCTTTTTTCTAATTCATTTCCCTGTTTATATTTGTTATTCATTTGTTATGCATTTGGTTACAGTCCTTATTGTACTAATGGGTGGATTTCCCTTTATCTTCTTATATTTATTCGTTTATTCTTATTAAAATATGTAATATTAATATAGGACCCAAATACACAAGTATGCAAAATGCAAAAGTGTATTTCTCATTGTGTGGACATGGGAAAATAAGTGAAATTTCCATTCCTTCATAAGCACACTATCCCTAGTAAATTAGGAACCTAGTTGTGATCCCATTAAATCTTAATTACTCCTTTACAGGCTGATTTCTGACTAAGTATCCAGAAAGAAGGGGCCTCAAAGGAGGAATTTCAGGGGTCCACGTCATCTAGTTCACACCTACTTTTCTTCTATCCCTGGTGCTTCAATCACACACCCTCTTGGCATCTAATTAACAAAGAAAATGAGATGAATCTTTCAAGTAATAGGTATTATGTTAAAGCTGTTTATGCTCCATGTGCAAGAGACTTTGAGAGAGAGGGCTTGCAATGGGATAGTTCTGGTAGATTCATGCAGCTTGAAGGCTACAGATATGACATTAAAGGGTAGAAATTCCCTTCATGATTCAAACTCAGGGACTTGATGGCTCTTGTGCAGTGGGAGCATTGCTACCCACAGAGCTTGGTGGTGTAGCAGAGTCAGGACAAGAGCTGAGCACATGCCCTAGAGTTTGGAGCGAAGCTGGAGTTTGCTGTACTAGCAGACTGATCAGGGATTACTCTATAAAGCTCAGCCCTGCACTGGTGCGAGCAGGGTTTATGTAGATTAAGGAAAGTGCGTGGGGGATACAGAAGAAGTTACATTCAGTTTCACATGATTTAATAGAAAAGTACATTGGAAATCATCTTAGGGAAATGGAAACAGTGAGAAGAAAAGACAATGAAGGTAGTATTTTGAGTGTGGAAGGTGTGTGAGCTGGGAGTGGCTCTTTCCCATCTAGCCAGCTAGCAGCAGGACAGCAAAGATAGTTTTTGTTCAGGAGTCACTTTTCCAGCTAAGTTGCTTTAATTTGTGTGGTAGTTGGTGGTATTTTGTATTTTCCTTCTCTTCACAATGGATCCTAGTACATTTCTGAGTCATGGATACTCTCAGCTGCTCCTTTGCTGACAATGGGCCCTACTATAATAGAATCTCCTATGTTCTATAAATTTACAAAAGTCTATTTGAAGACACAAAGCCTAAAATTTTCACCAATTGTCCTCCAACCTCAACTGTGAGGTCACATTTGAAATGCTATTCCTGCCATCTGTATGACTGGGAACATAAGTAGTGAAAAGGGTAGAGAAAGAAGTAGGAAAAGTATAAAAAAACTGATTTCTAAATGTTACCAAATATTATACTCCTACAGTTATATAAAGATTGATACAAACTGTGAATATTTTGTCCAAATCCATTAATTTAATGATCATTAAATTGATTAGTAACTAAAAAAAGCACGGAGATGAGCTTGAGATTCCACTCAGCTCTCACTCTATGATGTCCATTTGTTGACAAGTACGGGATCACACAGCATTATCTGCTGGGGCTGTCAGGCCCAGGCTGTGGCACTGACAGGACCTTTTATGGGATTTTCCTGAGTGTGTCCCAGGCCACCATGGGACAGACACTCAGCTGCAGGCTCTTGTTCTGAGTCCCATCAGCTTCCTCTCTCACACACGTTCAGAGACTCTGCCCTGCTCCTCCCCAGATGAGCAACCCACAAAGGCAGCTGGGCCCCACCAAGTGGGGAGGTTATTGTTCAGGGATGTATCACTGTGTGAGGAGCTTTTAAATCTTGCATACAGTAATAGACACCCACATCCTCGGCCTGCACACTGCTGACCTTCAGGGTGAAATCTGTCCCTGACCCACTGCCACTGAACCTGTCTGAGATCCCAGGGGCCCGGTTGGAAGCTGCATAGATCAGAAGCTGTGGAGACTGGCCTGGCTTCTGCAAGAACCAATTCAAATAGGTGTATCCATCACTGTGTAGGAGGCTCTCACTAGATCTGCAGGAGATGGAGGCCGGCTCTCCAGGGGTGACGGACAGGGTCAGTGGACTCTGGGTCATCACAATATCCCCAGTGGATCCTAAATTAATAAGAGAAAAATAGAAAGTTAGGCACAAACACTAGGAGGTTTTATAATACTTTTTTCTTATATTAGGCATTTAATGCTAAACTATTTTTGATCTTGATTTAGGCCCTAAAATTTGCATATTTCAAAATTGAAGAAAGATTTTCAAGACATAAAGGAACACCTGAAAATCACCTACTATCCACCTCCACCTTAGCCCCAGTTGTCACCAAAGTACAGCCATTGTTCTTGTGCAATTTTCCTCCCTCTTCCAGATCTATCCCTCACAAGCTCCATCTTGGAGCACGAGGCCTGGAGACCTCACATATGGATGGATCACACAGGGGCAGCTGTGGGACCAGAGTTCCCTCCCTTAGCCCATCCCCTTCCTCAGCGCCCCTGTGCTCACCAGAGACCCAGAGCATCAGCAGCCCCAGCAGCTGAGCAGGGAGCCTCATTGTGTGGAGCTGAACTGAGGACTCCTGATCAGTCAGGTGGGGTCAGAGCTGGGCTTTTATCTCAGCCTTGCAGAGAGATCTGAGAGCGATATGCAAATCCCGGGTGGGTGCAGTGGAGGGAGACAGGCTGCTGGTGAGATGGACAGAGACACAGGAGGATGAGGACCCTCTCTGTGAGCAAAGAGAAAGCACGTGTCCTTTAGAAGGAAACAAAGAGAATGAGTAAAAGAAAATAAGAATAAATATCTACATATGAAAGTTAATAGTAAGGCCATATAACCATGGGTTTACCACTGTAAAAAAATCAGTATCTAAAGCTGTATAGGAACAAGTATTTAGGATAAATTCGAGAGGTACAAGTGGTTGTCTCCTTGTTTTATTCCGTTAATTTAGGTAAAGTTATTCCCACAAGTACTGATGGTAGAACATCTTCAAATGAAAGAAAGTCATAACCAGTTGGCCAGGTATCTGTCATCTGCTGTCATTATGTTAAATGCATAAAAATATTATATGCAAGTATTGAAATCTACATATTCCTGGGACCTAAAATTAACAAGAGCAATGTGTCAGAGAGATTTCTGTAAGCAGAACAATGTGTGTTCTCTGTATGTAGCCTGCAGATAAACCATTTCTAGTAAAACTAAAATGAGAAATAATTTTTCAAGAGTAAATATAAAATTCTTGATCAATTGTCATAAGTTAATCTATACAAGTTAAAAAATATCTCATAGTCTCAGTAGCACATTAAAAAAGAAGAAAGGGAGTAGGAAAAAAAGAAAGAATAGTTTTGAAGTCAAGAAGTATGAAGCTTATATGGCTATTATCTGGGTAAGAATATATGACT
Source organism: Petromus typicus (assembly GCA_004026965.1). Lineage (NCBI taxonomy): Eukaryota > Metazoa > Chordata > Mammalia > Rodentia > Petromuridae > Petromus > Petromus typicus. The sequence continues at coordinate 6,880 of PVIR01044512.1, forward strand.
CCTCTCTCCATTATACATGTCAAAATCAATTATAAAATGAGACTGACAGCTATGCAAAAGCTGCATAACATTTTGATAGCTTGCATTAAATCGCTTATTTCTATCAGAAATATTGATATTGTCATTATTTTAAGTTTTTCCACCCATAAATATGAAAAGCATGTTTGTCGTTGTGAAACTTAAAAAAAATTCTATCTGGTTCTTTGTAGTAGTCTTTGTACGCCTGAGGAAATCAGGATTAGAGTTAGTGTTAGGTTAGGATTAGGGTTAAATTTAGGGGGAAGGTTAAGGCATCATTTCTCACACATATGCTCCTCTTTGATGAGAGTTCTCATGTTCTACCTATGAATATTTAATTTCTGAAATTAAAAGTTCATTGATTGGGCTACCTGGCTTTTAGTCATGTTGGCTATGGTTTAGATATAAAATGTCTTTCAGATCCTTCTATATCCAAAAATGGGGCTTTTGAAGATGACTTTTCACAGAAGATTAATCAGTGGATGAGTTCCTAAATCCATGTGTTTAGGAGTTTAAAGCACAGGACGTGGGGATGACCTGGGAGGGTGTAAACGTCCCACATTTCTCTTCCTCCACCTTTTGCTGCTGCTCCTCCTCCTCTCCTTTTCCTCCTTCGTCCTCCTCTTTCTTTATGGAACCATGTGCTTTAGCAAAGGTAAGAAGGCAAGAGCTTCTTTACATTTGTCATTCTTTACTACGGAGTGGGTCTTCCAGGGGACAGGGATTCTTTCTTCAAAACCCTGGAGAAGCAGACTGCCTTGTGCTGTTTCTGTGTGTGTCTGTGCAGTCTTCAGGGACAGAGTGTCCTCGCTCAACCTCCCGAGACTCTGACAGCGTCTTCAACCACTTACAGAAGCAGCATGGAGGTAACCAACAAAAGATACTCCATGAGGCTTCCAATGTGTTTCCACCTACAACGCTTTCCAAGGACACACAAACTTCTTGCAAGGCTTGGGGAAGTTTTTATGTTCTGCCTTCTACCTGCCCATGAAGTGGAACCTAAAGTCTTTGGGGGGGGGGTGACTGAATGTCAGCCTCATTGCAGCTAGCCTCTCACAGTGACAGCTCCCCAAACAGAAATATCTTTGCTGGGCTGTAGATAATGCCCTGTTACAAAGAGACCTCCTTCCTGTGGGAAACATAAGTGAGACATTTGAGACAGAAATATTACACCTGTCCATCTTCTCAGAGTGTGGGCTTTCTTGTCTGGTGAAACTGGCACAGTTTGAATAATACTACATGACATTTAAACTAGGTCTTTACAGATGAAATCATGGAAGATGTTCATAGTATGGAATGATCTTTAGGGATTCTGTAAATTGATTGATTGATTTTCCATTATTAGTCACAGCATCCAAAATCACCTCAAAACCTGAACGATTTTACAATGAATTTTTAGTATCTAAGATTGTAGGTTGATTGGATATTTTTTCTGGGGCTTTTCTTGTGTAGTCTCATGTAGCAGCAAGCACTTGTGTCCACACACCTGGAAGGGGAAATTGTGTCACTGGACAGTGGGCCATTTGGGGCCAGTGACATGTGGAGCCTGTGTTCTATTTTTCCTGCCACACCAAGATGGAAAGAGATGCGTGTATCAGCTGCATGTGGAGACACTGTTTAGGAACATGACTAGGATTATTTAAAGTGATAATAAAACTTTTAAAAACATCTCTGTGAATTGGTAGTTTTGAACACTGTCAAAGATAGAACGTTCCTTCTCAGAAGAGCTCACACCCTCTCTCCCACTGCTATGTGCTTCTCTAACTGCACGCTGCTCAGACACCTGGAAGTTGGGCTGAGGTATTTCCTGGGATTCTTAGGGCCATCCTCCATTTTTACTCTCAGTCTCCAAAAGGCCAGACCAGTTCTGATCAGATAGCCACACAGCCGAACGACTTTACCTGCAGTGCGTCCATTGCCAACCTACCAAGCAGGAATCCTATTCCTTCTTCCTCACGAGACACTCAGAGCCGCAGGAGGGAGAGGAGCAAAGATGGAGCCACATGTCCACTAGCCGCCTCCTCAGGAAGATACAACAGTCTGATGAGACCATTGTGGGGAACAAATGCTAACAGCTGAGCAGCTTCAACCACAGATATTGATTTTTTTTTCCCAGTTCTGGAGCTAGAAAGACCCTGGCCAAAAGCCACCAGACATCCCTTTTATCTTAAGTTCTCTTCCCAACTGGTCACCTTCTCATGGCGTCTTCACAGAGCTTTCTCTGGATGTCTGTGGGCAGAGGGGAGAGGGAGCTCCTGTGCCCTTTCTCTAAGGACAGCTGTGTTAGGGAAGCTGCTCCACTTGTAGGACTGAATTTTACTTTGATCCCTTCGGTGAGGTCTTTTCTTCACAATCACCCACACTGCAGCAGAGCTGCAGCATAGCAATGTGGTGGACACGATTCAGTTCTCGACTTAAGGACTTCAGAGACTGAGAGAAGAGCTACATGGGAGGCCAGGCTTCTACTCCCTGAGCATTGAGTAGATTCCTTACTGCTCAGCACCAAGGCAGCTCTTCCCATCAATCCCTACTCATATGAGCTAGGATCAAGCCTGAAGGCTCGCTACCGACACAGAGGAAACATCACTTTCCCTTGTATTTCCAAGCTCAGGTCTGACCTATGTTTATTTTCCAGTTCGCCTGCCATCTAGTGGTTGCTCTTTGACATTGCATTTTGTACAATTTCAGAAGGTTAGTCCCAGAGCGTCTTCACTCCGAGTCTCTTCACATTTCCTCAAGAAGCTGAGAAAATAAAGATGTAAATGATTTCCAGAATATATGGTAGATATTGTGAAATAGAAAATATTTAAAAGGAAATGGGTTGTGGGAGTAATTAATGAGGGGAAAATAATGTGATGATAATAAAAGGAAACAAAGTTTACGTATATAGGGGGCGGGGGGTTTGTAGGGGAATGGGAATAAATGAGATTTAAGTTGTGTCATATACTGGTACAAATTTTCAATGTTGAATGTGATCATGATGTGTATATATAGTGTATCTATAAAGATTTGAATAAAAAAAAGAAGAAGAAGCTGATGCTGGCGAGTCCATCTTATGCCAATTCTATGGCCAAAACCAAGGGATGCCTTTCTAAGTAATCTAGTCATCTCATTGAAGGAAAAGGAAAGAAAATGCAATTTCAGAGGATGTATTAGTCACAGAGCTGCTGAGGGCTGCGTACTGTGATCCACGAGAAATCCGGAGGGTGTGATACTTAGAAAAGGTTCTTTAGGAGCCCACGGGGTGAGCTCCATGATTTCTCCTGTCCCACATCTGTCAGAGCAGCCTCACTCCTGCCATCCCAGAAACTCCTAGAGTTGAAAGAAAGCATCGCAGCTGAGAAGCACTCTAGGCCGCTCAGGGTCATGCACAACTGCTGGAGAGGTTTGTGCCCCGGATGTGACACTGCGAGTGACCACATTCACTTTCAGGCCACTGTTGTCTGACCAAGTCTTTAGCAATAATGAGAAAGTTGCACTGGACGACAGACTTTGGGAGCAAGTGAAAACCATGTATACATTCCAGTTCACTCAAGATATAATTATTGTGTGTCACAAATATCTATTATTTACCTTTATTCTTTTGGTTTTTGTAACAGGCTCGAACTCAGGAGCTTACCCTTGCCAGGTAGGTGCAGTGCTGCTGCGCTAAATCTTTAGCTCTGAAAATTTTTACCTGTAAAAAGAAGAAACTGCAAATGTGGTATTTAACTCACAATTTGGTTTAAATGTTAATTTATATACTCAAGTGTGATGAGTACTTTCCATGGAGGCAGCAGTTTCAACAGTGAAATCAGCAAAGCAATTTAGGCATTTGAAAATTTGGACAGATTCAGAGACAGTCGACCAATATCACATTCCAAATATGTGAGATCAAAAAGATGGCATTTAAATAGAAAATAAACCATTATTAGACAAAAGGAAGAGGCTATGGGAAGAGACAGAGAGTAAAGAAGAATACTGTGTAGAAGGATAAGATCAAAACACAAGGGTTAAGACCAGTGTTTTGTAAAATAATTAGGTGCCAACTATGAAGAAAAAATTAAGTAATTAAAAAGACTTAAGATTGGACATTTGGGGCCGGGGAGTTAGTTCAGTGGTTCCGGCGCCTGTCTTGCAAGCGCAAGGACCCGGGTTCGATTCCCCGGTAACCACATAACAATACTGGGTGTGGAGACCCACACCCAGCAGCAACCAGTACCACATACCACAGTGCCGGGCGTGGTGGCTCACGCCTGTAATCCCAGCACTCGGGAGGCAGAGGCAGGAGGATTG
>PVIR01044513.1:0-11179 GCA_004026965.1 Petromus typicus
ATATGTGTACAGTGTATATGTACACATATGTACTATGTATATGTATATATGTGCATATTCATGTGTAAGAAATATGTATTACTTTTCTGTATGTTTTTAACTTTATTACTTTACCTATTCTCCTTATAGCTTGCTCTTTTTGTACAGCATTATATTTTTTAGGCTTCGCCAGTTTTGTACATGCATGTCTAGTTCATTTATCTTCAGAGCAATTTGTATGATATTCATTGAATAAGAGCATGTAGCTAAGCTATCAAATTTTAATTTTCTTCCTGATGGACATTTATTTTGTTTCTATATTTTTGCTATATAAGGAACACTACTGTAAACATTCTCGTAAATGCCTTGTGTATGTGACCAAGCGTTTTGACCTCAGGTGGAATTGCTGGGAGATACTGCCAAATGGGCTTCCAAATTGCTAATACATTTTACCTTCTCTCCAAGCCATCAAAGTTTTCAGTACCCTGTGACCCCTTCACCATATGGCTTGAACAGTGTTGCTACCCCCACTTCCAACCCTCGTGAGGTATGAAGCAGCCATTTCTCTGAATTATTGTCACCACCAGATATTATCAATTTTTCAACTTAGCTACTTTAACTGGCAAAGAAAGAGATATCTGTTGATGGTGTTTAAATATATTTGAATTCTTCTTTTCTACTTAGCAAAAGGAAATTATTTCAGAAAATTTGAAAGATATAATCAGGTTAAAATAAAAAGAGTTCCCATCACTGCCACTATTTACATATAATGCTGACACCAGACAGGCATGTTGGTGCATTCCTGCAATCTTAGCACTCTGGAAGACTGAGTCAGGAAGATTACAAGTTCAAGCCTAGCAATTTAGGAAGACCCTGTCTTATAATAACATAAAATAATTTAAAAAGGAGATTAAGCATGGTAGCACACCCTTGTAATTCCAGCACTTAGGATACTGAGCCAGGAGGATCACTCCAAGTTCAAGGCCAGCCTGGACTGCTTAGGGAGTTCAATACCAGTAATTCATTAAAATAAAATAAAATAACTTAAGTGAGGGGGTGGCTGGTGATGTAGCTCAGTGCAGAGGCCTTGTGTTCAATCCCCCAAAACAAACAAAAATATCTAATTTCAGGCCAGGGATTTATCTCAGTGGTTCCAGCATCTGCCTTACAAATGCAAGGGCCCTTACAACAATACTGGCTGTGGAGACTCACGCCCAGCAGAGATCAGTACCACATGCCACAATGCTGGGCGTGGTGGCTCACACCTGTAATCCCAGCACTTGGGAGGCAGAGGCAGGAGGAGTGCTGTGAGTTTGAGGCTTGCCTGAGCTACCTAGTGAGCTCAGGAGGACCAATGTGAAGTACAAAGGGAGACCATGTCTCAAAAAAAAAAAGTCTAACATCAAAAAAATAAGTATTGAGGGTGATAGATAAGTTAATTCACTTGATTTTATTGTTCCACAGTTTATATGTACAGCAAAACATCATATTATGTATCATAAAAGTATAAGATTTATCATTTATCAGTTTAAAAAATAAAATCTTAGTTTGAATATTCATACATATTCAAGTTAAAGCCTATAATGAAGAACAAATTTAGCATTGCTGAACTCATGCTATACCTGGGGCTTACTTAGATACCTAATATTTCCATAAATAGGATTCAAAAATAGATATTTGGTATATATGACATATACATATATAATGGATATATATAACTATAAATGTGCATATTATAGATTTCATCTGTACAAAAATATACTTCCCTTTTTATAAACTTTTTTCCACTTAAATAAACTACAAAAGTTTTTCATGTTACATGTATTCAGGACTAGAAAGTATTATTGAAAGACTTTCATGTTCATATCTATTGCCCTCTCACTATTTATAAACCAGGGACCACACTGAGACCACCAACAAGTCTCAGAGGAACTGTCTTCCTGCTGGCTGTATGTCACGGTACAACTGACCCAGCCCCATGCCTGAAATGAAATTTGCATACAACTCCATATTTGTCACTCAGGGCGGCCAAATGTCACCTCTGCCTTCTTGAGGACTGTCCATTCTATCTGTCTATTGGACAACACAAGATTTGACTCCTTTTAGCTACATAGCTTTCCTGTACTGTGACCCCATGTGCCCTAAGGTTTTCTTCCTACCACCACAATCAGTTGAAACAGATTGCTTGCATCTGTAGCTCCTTGCCTTACCAGTCTTCCCTGTCTGCCCCAACTCTCTGATCCATAAGTAGTTTGGTATTCCATCCTCTTGTGTGCCATAGCCTATGTGTATACTTGACGAGAAGAAATGTATTTGGATTTGATGCAGTTTCTATGTCAGAAAAGTCTTTAATAGATATCTCACTGCTTACCTAGACTATTGAGATAGTTCACAATCTCTCCAGTATTGTTCTGTCCATCATGCTTCTCTAAACAATCCATAAGCTTAGCTGTGAGCTTCTTATGAAATCTTTTTCATGATGGCATTTCTTAGCATAAAATTTTCCAGTGTGTCACCACCATGCCTTACAAATTCAAGCCTAAGGTCCTGTTCCAAGGCTTTGCCAGATCTTTAGCCATTTTACTCACTCTTCTCCTACCTAACTTTTGTATATGATCACAATTCTGCTTTGTTCTGTGCTCTCCAATCTTAGTCAGCTTTCTGATACTGTAACAAATGCTTAACGTAAATCAGTTTTAAAAAGAAGAAAGGTTTATTTTGACTCAAGATTCCAGAGCTTTTGATCTATGACTAATTAACCCCACTGCTTGAGCCCTGTAGCTACACAGTACATCATGATGGAGAGTGTGCAATGGAACCAGTCGCTCACCTGTAGGTGGTCAGGAGGCAAAAAGGAGAAAGAGGAGAAAGGAAAAATGGTGGAGACTCAATATCTCCTCCAAAGACATACCTTTGCTGACCAAAAACCTCTTACTAGGCCCTCCTCTTAAAGTTTCCATGACCTACCAAGAGTCCCACAGAATGGGGACCAAGTCTTTTACACACAAACTTCTGAGGGACACCTATCCAAACCATAGTAACTCCTGACACTATTTCATACCTTTACACCTTTGCATTTATTTTTCCCTTTCTGTCTATAAAGTTTTCCTCTCCTTATCTTCCTAAAAAATGCCTACTTTTGGCCGGGAATTTAGCTCAGTGGTTCCAGCACCTATCTTGCAAGCGCAAGGACCCGTGTTCGATCTCTGGTAACCACATACAATACTGGGCATGGAAACTTATGCCCAGCAGCAACCAGTACCACGTACCACAGTGCCAGGCGTGGTGGCTCACGCCTGTAATCCCAGCACTCGGGAGGCAGAGGCAGGAGGATTGCAGTGATGTGAGTTTGAGGCTGAGCTCAGGGCCAGCCTGAATTCCAAAGCAAGACCCTGTCTCAAAAAAAAAAAAGCCTAGTTTTCCTTTAAAGTTCTGCTCCAAAGATAGTGCCACAAACTCAACTTATCACCCCATGTTTTCCTTGTTAATTACAAAGAAGAATCCAAGCATGGTGGCACATGCTTATAATCCCAGCACTAGGGAGGCTGGAGCAGGAGGATCACCACAAATTCAAAGCTAATCTGGGCTACACAATGAGTTCAAGTCCAGCCTGCATTACAAAATCAGGCACTGTCTAAAAAAAAAAAAAAAATAAATAAAAAGCCAAAGCCAAAACTAAGCAAAACAAAGACGCAAAGGGGAAAAATTGCCTTTACAATGGAGAAGCCTAACTAATGTCAATTGTACTAGCCTGTTTCTGATGCTGATAACACAGTATAACAGACTGAGTAACGTAAAGAAAATAGGTTAACTTGCTCTTGTGTTTCTGGAAGTATGAAGTCAAAGGAAACAGGGTATGACATAGCAAGTAAGAGGGAGTATATATGTGTGACTTTTCAGATCTCTACCTCTTCTTATAAAATGGCCAGGACTCATTCTTGAGGGCTCTACCCTGATGACCTTAACCCCAACCACCTCTCAGCACCAGAGTCACGTTAGTTTTCTTGCCCCCACTCATCATCTCTAGCAGTGCTGGGAACTGAGCCCAGGACCCTTAACATTAAGCTACATATCCCAACTCCTTTTTTTTTTTTTTTGAGGAAGGATCTTGCTAAGTCACTAAATTGCCCAGGGTGGACTTAAACTTGCTATCCTCCACCTCAGCCTCTTAGACCTGAACCATAATGTTCCACTTTCTTAATATCTCACAATGGGCATTAAATGTCAGTACGTGAAACCTTGGGGGACACATTTAAATCATATTCAATTCATGGTTCCATTTTAACCAAGTGGTCAAAATTATCTTTATTACAAGAACAAGCAGATAACATGCTCCCTGATGCGAAACATTGAGAATCACACATTCTGGTAAAATTCTTGCCAAAAATATTTCACCTGAATTTAATCCTGAGGGAATAATTAAACAAATTCAATTGAAAAATGTTCTACAAAACAAGCCTGAACTCTTACAAAATGCCAGTGTTTAGAAAGAACAAAACAAAAGGCTCAGGAATCATTCCAAATTAAAAGATGCCACAAAAGCACAATAAGCAATGCAATGTGTAATCCTTAATTTGATCCTGGATCAAAAGAAAGTGTAAATAATATTATTGAGAGATTTGGTGGAATTTGAATATGGAATATATATTAGAGAATGAGACTCATCTTAAATTTCCTGAATATAGTCTTGTATTGTGATTATGTAGGACAGCGTCTTTGCTCTTAAGAGATACATACTGAAGGACTTGTTGCTATATTTGCAATAAATGCTCAGTGGTTAGTCAGAAGGAAAAAAAGTAACGAAATAAATATGTGTTTGTATGTCTAAAAGATAAAGCAAATGTGGTGAAGTGTGAACAATAGATAAATTATAGGTGAAGAGTAAGCAGGTGTTTGTTGTTCTATTCTGGCAGTTTTTCTGAAGGTTTGCTATTTTTTAAAAAGCGTAGGCAGAATAAACAATAAAGAGTAAAGAAACAAAAAGCTTTATCCAGGGTCATATTTTCTGTGAAATCGTCCATGACATCCCCCAGCTACCCCAGCTCTCCAAACACACATAAAACAATGATTGGCCCTTGCTTCTGGAATTTTCCATGAGTATTTTCTCTCTGACCAAACTATAAGCTCTCAGAAATCAAGGTCTGTGCTGTGTTGGATCTACACCATGTGAGGACAGTATCAACATTCTAGGATACTAAGTGGGTCCTTCTAAATTGATCAAACTGAGTGTTAAAGCTGGGATAGGATCCCGAAAACAAGAGGAACAGTTTTCTTAAGAGAAGGATGGTGTGGGCAAGAGTAAGGAGGCAGGAATGTGTATTTTGTGTTTACCAAGGATATTTTATTTGGTCACAAGTAAAAATTAATATTGGCAGAAAATGTCTAACATAAGAGATTCTTAATAAACATCTGATGAATGAGGAAACGAGATTTGAAAGGGTAGCTCAAGTCAGGGTGGAAAGGGCTTTGACTAATGAATAGAAAAATCTGAATATGCGTTAGTTCTTAACATCAGAGTCTTTTTGGTGGTGGAAAGATAGCGTTCTTGGGAAAGTCCCTTATACAATTTGTGCACTGAATAACAAAGCGAAACAGAAATGAATAGGAGGCTGAAAGTAACTCATTTCTAAACACAGAGGGAAGAAATGTCAACTCCTCATCCACACAGTAATGCCCTGTACTGTAATTTTCCTTTAGTTCTTTTGAGACAAGTTCTCACTCTCTAGTCCAAGATGATCTTGACTTTGCAATCCTCCTGCCTCAGCTTCCCAAGTGCTTCCTGTGATTCTAAATCCCTCTTTCAAGTGATTTGGAGTAAGGAAAAGCTAGAGATTGAACATGGGGTCTCACACATGCTTGGTGATGGCACTACCACTGAGAGACATTGCTCATACTTTTTTATTTTTAGTTTTGTACCCAGGGCAGTTTGGAATTTGGGATCCTTCTGCCTCAGACTCCTAAGTGCTATGATTACAGGCCTGAGTCACTGCTCCTGATTTCCCGTACTGAAATTTTAAGACAGCCAGCATCCCTCAGACTAAAGAGTGTCATAAAATGTTGACTGAAAGAACAGATAGATCAGCTTATTCAGTACTAGGTAAGCTTGTCTGAGAATAGTGTTTGAAATCATTTTGTTCACTTTTACTCCGTTTTTAAAGTTTTAAAAGAGTGTAGTAATGAAATAATCAGAGTCTAATACTCTTCGAACTCCCACAATATAGATTACAAACTGTCTCCTGATGCCATAAACTCATTCATTCAATAATTCATTTATTTTTATTGTTTCATTCTGGGAATCAAATTTAGGGCCTTATGGATGCCAAACAAACACTCTTCCACTGAGCTGTATGCCTCCAGCCCTGGACTAAACCCTTTTAAGTAACTTGTACCAGGTTGAGCTATTCCTTAGTAGGTAGTTTTCATATTTACTTTGTGTCCGTGTTTTGTTTTCTTACAGCTAGGTTTCTGGGAATTGACAATTTAAGTAATGTAAAGCAATTTGATTAGGAAAGCTGGGAAAAAGGGAAATGTGCCATGTTTTGCAGTTATCGTTTCCCTGACCATCAAAAATAGGCTGGCGTCTGTTTCATTTTTGTTCATGTTCACAGCACACATTTCTACACAAACCAAAATGGTGACAGAATGAGTGTGAAGACTTGGAGTCTCTGACTGTTCCGTGAAACAATTTGCTAGTTCTGGGTTATAGTCTTTTTAAAATTTTCATGCAGATACTACACAAGTCTTCGCTGACAAGAAATTCAAATGTCAGGCAACATTTTAAAAATAAAATGTTGAGGGGCCAGGGATTGAGCTCAGTGGTTCCAGCACCTGTCTTGCAAGTTCAAGGGCCCCCGGGGTTCGATCCCCAGTGACCACATACCACATGCTGGGCGTGGTGACTCACATCCACTAGCAGTCAGCACCACATACTACAGTGCTGGGCGTGGTGAGTCACACTTGTAATCCCAGCCTTCGGGAGGCAGAGGCAGGAGGATTGCTGAGTTTGAGGCTGAGTTTAGGACCAGCCTGAACAACAAAGTGAGGCCCTATCTCAAAAAAACTAAAAAATTAAAAATTCGAAAAATTTTTTAAAATAAAATTTCTTCTCAGTGATGATCTAGAGTGCGTAATATCATTGAGACGATACTTCTGGGGGTGGTCAGAGTGCCCTGTAGTTACAAAGCAAAGCGGATTGCCTTCTGCTTTGCTTCCCCCTGCCCTTCCTCCTCTTTATTTTCTTTTCCCCTGGAACTGAGGGACATCTCTAGCTTTTTTAATTTTTATTTTGAGACAAGGCCTTGCTAAGTAATCCAGGCTGGTCACAAACTTGCAGGCCTCCTGCCTCAGCCTTTTTACTAACTGAGATGTCAGAGGCATTCCTTTAGAAGAAAGGAGACAAGATAATTTGAGCTATTGTTTCAGGGAATAAAGTAGAATCAGGTGATAAATCACTTGGGCAGTATGTTTAAATGAATTGTGACAGACAAATAAATGAGTCACAACTGTCTCCTACAGGCTAACTGCAGGATAAAGGGCCAGAAATCACTTACAGTGTCGATGTTCCCTTACAATTGGCCCTGATGTTTTTGTAAGCAGGAGCGTAAGTGTATGGTTACAGTAGACAAAGGAATATGCTAGCTCACCAAGCTTTGCCAAACTCATATCTCAATGCAGTTTGTTTTTTTTTTTCTTGGAGACAAGGTCTTGTTTTGCAGTTCAGGCTAGTCCTGAACTCTCTATGTAGCCCAGGTGAGCCTGAAACTCACAGCAGTCCTCCTGCCTCTGCCTCCCAAGTGCTGGGATTACAGGCGTGAGCCACCACGCCCAGCATTGTTGTATGTGGTTACCGAGGTTCAAACCTGGGCCCTTGCACTTGCAAGGCAGGCGCCGGAACCACTGAGCTAAATCTCCCAAGGATTTTTTTTGCAGTTTTATAGGGACTAGCATATCACATGAGCCAAATGTTCCCTACCATGCCACTATTTTGTGGGGAAGATGTTCTTCAACACTAATGAAGCAGAAGGCATTGTGTTCACTGCGTTACAATCATTGAAACATGAAATAGATACTATGTAATAGAATACTTTAAAAGGTCGAGAAAAATAATTAGGCCTTTCGGAAAAAAATGACTAAGAATTATTAGTAAAGAGAGGCGGAAGGTTCTGACGTCCGGCGCAGGGGTGTGTCCTCCCCGCTGCGTTAGCCCACTACCATTGTTACGGAAACCAGAGTTCTGGGTGGCCCGGGATTGTGACACCAGGGTAAGGGAGGAGAGAGAGAGGACAGTAACTGGGTCCAGTCCTCTTTCCCCCCCAGACGTCCACAGCACACTTGACAGCGCGTTTGCTTTCCTGAAGTGGCTCGCAAGGTGATCCCCTGAACTTGGCACCCAAAGACTGCTCTCCCGCTGCCCTGATGACAGCACCTCCAGCTTTTCTTCCCTCGCAGGCTGTCGAGGAACCCATCATCTATGATCTTTCCAGAATCACCAGCAGCCTTTACGTTAGTAATGGCGTGTCTGCGAATAACAAATTTATGTTGTCCTGCTATAACATCAACATGGTCGTCAACGCCTCGGAGGAGGTGGTGAACACATACTTCGAGGACATTCAGTATCTACAAGTGCCGATAGCTGATACTCCCAACTCATACATCTACGATTATTTTGACCCGATTGCGGATCGTATCCATGGCGTGGAAATGATACAAGGACGGACGCTGCTGCACTGCGCCGCGGGAGTGAGCCGCTCGCCCGCGCTCTGTATTGCTTACCTGATGAAATACCGCTCCATGACTCTGCAAGAGGCCCACACTTGGACCAAGTCTTGCCGGCCCATCATCAGGCCCAACAACGGATTTTGGGAACAATTGATTCATTACGAATTCAAGCTCTTCAATAAGAACACTGTATGCATGATTTACTCCCCAGAAGGTTTGATCCCCGACGTCTACAAAAATGAAATTAATTCGATGATGTCCATGTGAGCCCTCCCAGCCAGCTTTAGCGCCTGTACCAGCTCTTACAAGACCGAACACGAACTTGCATTAGTGAAGAAAACCAGAGAGGCCTTGTAGATGGACAGGAATAGGGGATCAGGGCTAGAGTTTTTAAGTCTTACCTTGCAACAATAAAATTCATGAAATGAAAATGGTGGAATGTTTCTTCCTTTGAGGAAGGCGGGTCTGGTTGCTGGGGTGGGTGGGCAAGAGGGAAGTGAATGCAATGCCAGCTTGGATGGGCATGGTATGCTAGAGCAGACCTGGGATCCTGAGCGTGGCCTCTGGTGGACACCCAGAAACGAGCGCCGCCCCCTCGCCAACCCAAATCAAAGCCTTCCGCAACACAGCACTCTTTGTACTTCTTCCAGCAAAAGCCAATGTGCTGGAAAAGTGGCTGTTAGGACTTAAAGCTGAGCTCTGCGAGCCTCAGGCCACTTCTGTCCACACCTCTAATCACAGTGTCTCAACTCTGGTTTTCTGGAGTTTTGGAGTTTTTGTTTTAAAACAAGTTCTTGCTCTGTAGCCCAGGTAGGCATTGAACTGCTTCAGCCTCCCAAGTATTGGGATTACAGGCATGAGGCACCATGCCTGGCCATTCTGGGGTTTTTCTTGTTGTCACATAAAATTTCAGCTTTATTGAACATAGGAGGGCCTGGGATTTGCTCAGTGGTTCCGGAGTCTACCTTGCAAAAGCAAAGACTCAAGTTCGATCCTCAGTAACCACGAACCACAATGCCGGGTGTGGTGACTCATACCCACCTGCAATCAGTACCACACACCACAATGCCAGGGGTGGTGGCTCATGTCTATGTATAATCTCAGCACTTGGGAGGCAGAGGCAGAATTGCTGTGAGTTCAAGGCCCATCTGGGCTACATAGTGAGCTCAAGGCCAACCTGAACTACAAAGCAAGACATCAAAAAAAAAGAACATAGGAATAGATCGATTTTCAAATTAATTATTTTTACTTTATGGTTATAGGTCTCTCATCGATATCAAACTAATGTAGTATACAAAGATGCTTGTCTATTCTTAATTCTATCCTTATAAACAAATATATTTAAAACTAGATAGAAACATTTATGATCCCCTGTATATGCCCTGCTCAAATTGGCAATAGAAGATCATTGTTCTTCAGCAAATATGAAGCACAGGCACAAATTTGAATTCAGTTTTTACTCATATTCTTATATTAGTGGGAGATGATATGTGTAACTTTTTTTTTTTTTTTTTTTTTTTTTGAGACAGGGTCTCGCTTTGTGGTTTAGGCTGGCCCTGAGCTCAGCCTCAAACTCACATCACAGCAATCCTCCTGAATCTGCCCCCCGAGTGCTGGAATTACAGGTGTGAGCCACCATGCCTGGCACTGTGATATGTGACACTGATTGAGGTTGAGCATGAGTCTCCACGCCCAATATTGTATGTGGTTACTGGGGATCGAACCTGGGTCCTTGCGCTTGCAAGACAGGCACCAGAACAACTGAGCTAAATCCCCAGCCCGATATACGTAACTTATAGGTAAGCAAATACTTACGTCTCCTACCTCCTAGCTGAACAAAAATACACATGATATATTGTTTTCATTAGGCAAGACTTGCTTTTTATATTTTAATGAGAATGCCGTAAAACTCTTTTTTTTTTTTGAGAAAAGGTCTCACTTTGGAGTTCAGGCTGGTCCTGAACTCAGCCTCAAACTCAGCAATCCTCCTGCCTCTGCCTCCCGAGTGCTGGGGTTACAGACCTGAGCCACCAGGCCCATCACTGTGGTATGTGGTACTTACTGATTGCTGGTGAGCATGGGCCCGGCACTGTGGTATGTGATACTGATTGCTGGTTAGTATGGGCCCGGCACTATGATATGTGGTTACTAGGGATTGAACTTGGGTTCTTGTGCTTGCAAGGCAGGTGCCGGAACCACTGAGCTAAATCCCTCGCCCAATAAAACCCTCTCTGGAACAAAATGACCAGGATACAGGGCCGGGGAGTTAGCTCAGTGGTTCCAGCGCCTGTCTTGCAAGCGCAAGGGCCCAGGTTCGATTCCCCGGTAACCACATAACAATACTGGGTGTGGAGACTCACACCCAGCAGCAACCAGTACCACATACCATAGTGCCGGGCGTGGTGGCTCACGCCTGTAATCCCAGCACCCGGGAGGCAGAGGCAGGAGGATTGTGATGTGAGTTTGAGGCTGAGCTCAGGGC
>PVIR01044514.1:0-11318 GCA_004026965.1 Petromus typicus
CCGGAACCACTGAGCTAACTCCCCGGCCCCTTCCTTCATTTTTTGAGTAGTATTTTTTATTGCTATGCTGTAGGGTTTCTTATATATTCTGTATATTAAACCATTACAAATATATAATTTTCAAATATTTTCTTCCAATATGAGATTACCTCTTCACTTTCTTAATAGTTTCTTATGGAATAAAGGAAACCAAAGAGGGCATTAGAAAATGAGAAGATATCTTCTGTGCCTGCATAGGAAGAACCAACCCTGTCAAAACGACCCTACTTCCAAAACTGATAAATTGATTTAATACAATACTAATCAAAATACCAAGAGCATTTTCTCACAGAATTATGGAAAATAAACTTAAAATTTACATGAAGCCAGAGGAGACCTAGAATAGCAAAAGCAGTCCTGTATCCAGACCAAAAGTGGGAACAACACAAATCTAAATTTAAAATTGTATTACAAAGCCATTGTGACTGAGAAAAACATCATAGTACTAGCACAAAAACAAACACATGGATCAATGGAACAGAATAGAAGAGATATTAACAATTCCAAGCACATCAGTCTTCTGATCTTGGCCTAAAACATATGTTGGAGAAAAGATAACCCCTTTAACAAATAGTCCCAGGAAAAATGGCTATCCTACATGCAGAATATTGACTCTAGACCCAAATCCCTCACTGTGTACTAAAATAAAATAAAAGGGAGTAGAAGATCTAAACATTAAAAGAGAAACAATCTGCGAGAAAATAAAATAGGGGAAAGGGCCAGGAATTTAGCTCATGTGGTACCATGCCTACCTTGAAAGCACAAGGGCCCTAGTTCCATCGCTGGTACCACAAAAAGAAAAAAAGAAAGAGAGAAAGAGAGAGAGAGAGAGAGAGAGAGAGAGAGAGAGAGAGAAAGAGAGAGGAGAAAGAAAAGAAAGAAAGAGACAGAGGGAGAGAGAAAGAAGAAAAGAGGTAATACTGTTGAAGACACTGGTAAGGACTTCCTAAATAGAACACCAATTGCACAAGAACTAACATCAAGAAACAATAAACAGGACTGCATTAAATCAAAAGCTTTTATACAGCAAATGAAACAACCAACAGAGTAAAGAGATGAACCATAAAACAGGAAACAAGTTTTGCCAGCTCCTTGGACAGAAGGCTACTATCTACAATATAAAAAGAACTCAAAATATTAGAACTTCTGAAGTAAAAGACACAATAAAAATGGGCAACTGAAATGTGTAGATACTTCTAAGAAGTACAGATGGCCACCAGACACATGAAAAAATGTCCAACATCTCTGAGCATTAGAGAAATGCAAACTAAACCAACACTAAGATTCCATCTTACTCCAGAAAGAATACGTGTATCATCAAGAAACCAACTAATGGGCCGGGGAGTTAGCTCAGTGGTTCCGGCGCCTGTCTTGCAAGTGCAAGGACCCGGGTTCGATTCCCCGGCAACCACATAACAATACTGGGTGTGGAGGCCCGCACCCAGCAGCAACCAGTACCACATACCACAGTGCCGGGCGTGGTGGCTCACGCCTGTAATCCCAGCACTCGGGAGGCAGAGGCAGGAGGATTGTGATGTGAGTTGGAGGCTGAGCTCAGGGCCAGCCTGAACCACAAAGCGAGACCCTGTCTCAAAAAAAAAAAAAAAAAACCTAAAAAAAAAAAAAGAAACCAACTAATGACAAATGCTGGCAAAATTTCGGGGACAAGAGTGGAGAGCAAAGAGCCTCTACATTGGTAATGGAAATGTAAACTACTACAACCACTATGGAAACTCCTTAAAATAACTAAACCTAGGAATTCCATCCAACCAGCTATTTACCTTTAAGATTTCTTCCCCAAAGAGGTAAATATATCATATTACAGGTATCTTCCCTTATCCATGTTACAGCAGCACAATTCAGAATAGCTAAATTTTGGAAGTGGTATATATGTCCATCAGTGGATGAATGGATAAAGAGAATATGATATTTATGTACAATGGAGTACCATTCTGCTTTAAAGAAATAAAAATTTGAGACATTTGTAGGAAAATGGATATACCTTTAGATCATAGTGTTAAGCAAAATAACCAAATACATAAATGAAGATTGCGTGCTTTCTTTTATATGACAAACTCAAATTATAAAAACCAAAAGAAGAGAGTATCTTATTATGCATGAAAGTTTTTCATTTTAACGTCCAATTGAATTATGTGGTTGTTGTTGCTTGTACTTTTGGGATCACATATAAGAATTTAGTACTAAATTTAAGATCAGGAAGATCTACCTCTACATTTTCTTCTAGGAGCTTTATAGGTTTTGATTATATATTTAGATTGTTAACCCATTTTGAGTAAATACTTGTGTATAATATGAGGTGGGGGTCCAACCTCTTTATTAGGCATACAGAAATCTAGTTGTCCCCACACCATCACTAAGAGACTGTTTTTTTCCTGCTGAATGAACTTGACCGGTATGGTTGAAAAAAAATCAATTTGCTACAGATATGCGGGTTTTTTACTTATTTATTTATTTTTTATGAAATGCGGTCTCACTTTGTAGTTCAGGCTGGCCCTGAGCTTAGTATGTAGTCCAGGCAAACCTGGAACTCACAGCAATCCTCCTTCCTCTGCCTCCTGAGTTCTGGTTACACGCATGAGCTACCACGCCCATCACTGTGGTGTGTGGTACTGATTGCTGGTGGGCACGAGCCTCCATGCCCAGTATGGTTATATGGTTACCAGGGATTGAACCCCGGCTCTTGCGCTTGCAAGACAGGCACCAGAACCACTGAGCTAAATCTCCAGCCCCTATTTCTAAATTGTCTTTAATTGATATACATGTCTCTTCTTTTTTTTTTTTAATTATCTTTATTGGTACATTAAATATACACATCATGATTGCACTCCATAATGGGGATTTGTACCAGTATAAGACACAACTTAATTCTCATTTTTTCCCATAGCCCCACCCACCCTACCACCCCCCCATATATATAAAATTTGTTTCCTTACTTTTTTGTTACAATCTCAACGATATACATGTCTCTTCTTATGTCAATAGCACTGCTGATTACCTTAGCTTTAGAGGATGCCTCAAAATCTTCTTTTTAAAACTTGCTTTGTCAATTTGGGTTCTGTGCTATTCCATGTGAATTTGAGGATTAGATGAAAAAAGATCATTAGAATTGTACAATGATTGCATGACAACAGTAGGTCAAAGAACCCTTAAAATTCAGTAATATGAGAATCATATCCTAAAATAAGAAAGATATTTGGACAGATATCTTACCAAATTTAAAAAAAAAAAAAATATATATATATATATATGCAACATCCTATGAAAAGGAGTTCACTATCATATATCAATAATGTATTTAAAATTAAAACAATAATATACCACAGCATATCTATTAAAATGACTAAAACCTCCAAAACTGAAAATATCAATTGCTGTTGAATATGTAGAACAACAAAAATTCTCATTCATTGCTTATAGAAATGAAAAATGGTACAGAAATTTTAGAAAGCACATGTATTTACCCAACAAATTTATGTACACACAAAAACCTGCATGAGATTTTTTTGTTTTTGTTTTTGAGACAGGGTCTCACTTTGTAGTTCAGGCTGGTCCTGAATTCAGCCTTGAACCCTGCAGTCCTCCTGCCTCTGCCTCCAAAGGGATGGGATTACAGGCGTGAGCCACCACACCTGGCACTGTGCTATGTGGTGCTGATTGCTGGTGGGCGTGAGTCTCTATGCCTGGCATTATTGTATGTGGTTACCGAGGATCCAACCAGGAACCTTGCACTTTCAAGGCAAGCACCAGAACCACTGAGCTAAATCCCCGGCCCTGCGTGAGAATATTCATAGTAATTCTGTTTATAACTACACAAAACTGGAAACAACCAAGATATCTTTCAATAGGAAAATGGGAGAATAAACTGTCATTCAAATACAAAATAGTTATTAAATGATAAGAAAGAAATCAATTGTCAAGACATGAAAATACACTGATAACCCCTACAAATATATTTCTAAGTAAAACAAGTCAGACTGAGAAGGATACATCCTCTCTTATTTTAATTATATGATATTCTAGACAAGGCAAAGCTATAGAAATAGCAGTGGGTTTCCAGCCCATTGGGAAAGGGAGAAGAGATTAATAAATAGAGACTATAGGATTTTTGTACAGTGAAATAATTTTGTATAAGATAATAATAGCTGGTGCATAAAATCATGCATTTATCAAAACTGGTACAATTTCTTAATAAAAAGAATGGCCTTTAATGTGTCTAGATTATAAAAAATAATAATTTCATAGGTAGGAGGATCCCAGGAAAGTATGCAGACTGTGACAAGAGAATCTACTGTATTATAAATGTACAATCTCAGTAAAGAAGCAGAAGGTAAAAGTGTTGACATAAGTCAGTGGAAATTAGTGGTGCTATAAGATAACACTAAAAGAACCTACACACAAGTACAGTACTATAATTTATTAAATTGTTTCCCACGTGGTACAAGTTAACAATTTTGACACTATCGTATATGTAACTAGAGGTAGGCAATTAGCAGATGTCAGATGTTGGGAATCAAGTTTCTTACTACTGGAGTGGGAATTTACAGACCAAAAAAGTGTTCTAGACTAGAATGACCCACGTGGTAATGGATTAGTTAAGAGATATCTTTATGTTGGTTTAATATACATTCTGATTATTAAACACAGAAATATCTATGTTATGTATTTATACAGAGGTTTTAGTATGTACATGTATATCTGTTTTTTCTTGTCAGCTGAAAGAGAGAAACAGTGAAGCCTAGAGGCATTAGGTAATGCCAAGTATTAGTCTCTAATACCATGCTTGAAAAATTAGGAATACGTCTCCCTGAAGAAATGGCCCATTCTAGGACCGTGGAAGAAATCAATCTAGATGAATCTGGAATGTCTTATAGCACCAAAAAGAAAGGAAACAAAAACAAAACACAACATTAAGGGAGTAGTTCAAAGGGACACTTGAGTCAACAGGACAAGCTCCCAATGGTCAAAGCTGGAGCAATTTAAACAACAAAATAAACAAAATATTACTGGAGTATAAACCAAAGCATAGAATACATACCGAGTCCCTTTTAATATAAATGAATGATAAGAAAGACAAATTCCATGGAAGAATAATTCTAAAAAAAGAATGATATTATAGTGGAAAAGTGACAAGCACAACCTCACCCAAGCGGTCAAAGTCCATCTCCAGAGTGTTAAGTCATATTTACTGTATGAGTCTTTGATCTGATGTGACAAAAATGGCACTTCACCTCTGTGTCCTTCCCCCTTTAACCGATGTCCCCGTCTAATCATGAAAGAAATGTCAGATAAATTCTCACAGAGAAAAGTGTTGTACAGAATGGGAAGCATGAGAAACACAACCAGGAGGAGCTTGAGGATTCTTGAACAACAGTAACAATAACACCGAGGTAAAAACTAGGGAGGCCTGAGGAAACTGCAGCCTCTTGTGAGAACATCATTATCTGTTCATTGACTCAATATACCACACTAACATAAGAAGATAATTGGGGAAACTGGACGAAAGAATACATGGGAACTTTACCTCTTTCGTTTTTCTGTTAATCTAAAATTTGTTAAAAATAACTCTAATAATAAACAACATAGAAACTTGATCATTTAGATACTTTCTGAATTTTTAAAGTGAAGAGCCTCGAAGTGTGTGGCCTGAGACTGTCGCCCACTCAATTGGCACAAGTGGGACTGGAGACCAGGGCTCTTTCTACTGAGTTGCTCTGACCTTTGCCTGTCTATGGAAGAGACCTCTATTCGTGGTTTCCTGCACATTCACTTCCATGTCTGTTTCTCTCTCACTCTCCGCAGGGGATGGCATTTACACTTGAAGAAAGGCTGCAGCTTGGAATTCATGGCTTGATCCCTCCCTGTTTCCTGAGCCAAGATGTCCAGCTCCTCAGGATCATGAGATACTATGAGCGGCAGCAGAGTGATCTGGACAAGTCAGTGCCTGAAGTCTGTTCTCCTAACCTAATCTGTGGGCAGAGAAGATACCACGGTCCACAGGGGGTTCTCTGAATCAAGAGTAAATTGCAGAGTGTGGGGGATTTAGCTCAGTGGTTCCAGCACCCGCCTTGCAAGCGCAAGGTCCCTAGTTCGATCCCCGGTAACTACATATCACAATGCCACATGTGGTGGCTCATGCTTGTAATCCCAGCACTATGGAGACAAAGGCAGGAGGATTTCTGTGAGTTCCAGGCTCACCTGGGCTACATAGTAAGCTCAGGGCCAGCCTGAACTACAAAGCGAGACCCTGTCTCAAAAAGAAAAAAAAGAAAAAGAATAAGCTAGGGGTGGTGACATATGTCTATAAGCCCAGACTCTGGGAGGCTGAGACAGGAGGACTGCAAGTTTAGCAATTTAGTGAGACATACACCCCCTGTCTCAAAATAAAAAAATAAAAAGGGCTAGGCATGTCGCTCAATGTGAAGGTCCTGAGTTCATTCTGCAGTACAGAAAAAAAAGAAAAAGAGGCATGGACAAGACTTTAGCATACAGCAGTGGTTCAGAGAGAATACACTGAAAGGAAAGATAGAGATGGGAGCATTAAAGAAACGATGCACAACCAGGTTTCCTGGAATAAGAGGAATGCATTGGGGGTATTAGGAGCCCCTGGGAAGAAACGTATGCCATGTGTTAGAAGTGAGGGCAGCAGTAAATTACTCTGCCTCCTCTCTGAGTTCTTGGTGGAGATACGTGTACACTGAACCCTTGTGGCAGCTCCTGCTCAGCATGGTCAGTTCTACTGAGGAAGGCAGTCTTCCTCCAGGTCGTATAGTATGACATGGAAGAACCCGGATTTGACAAAAACAGGTGACTCCAGAGTCTGTGCAGAGCAGGTGACTTTTCTAAATGAAGTTCATTTCTTCATTCTACCACTTAACAAAAGTTATTTCACCTCTCTGGATCACTGTATTGTACAGTGTACAGTGTATCACTGTATTTTCTGTACAACAAGAAAGTTAAAAACAGCTAACTCATAGGTCTTTTATGAGAATTAAATCTATTGGTCTTTTTGATGTGCTTAGAGTAGTACCTGACATTCAATAAGGACTGTGTAACAGTTTGTAAATACAGTGTGTCGTCTTTCTATGGATTCGAACAGAAATCTAGGAAAATAAGGATTCCCTCTGCATTCAGAGAGCTAAGCAGCCAAGACTTCAGATGTGGGGCTGTGACTGCCCCTCAGGGCAGAGCTCAACAGCACATCAGTGTCACCCTGCCTATGTTCCCCCATATCAGCTGCAGCTTCTGAATCTTAGTGAACAGGGAAGCCCATACCCACACTCGTCGTCCCGACTTGCAAAAGTTAAACTCCAGTGATGTCGCTGACATTAACTCAAAGGCTATACTGCAGCCTGGGTCAATTTTTCTCTCTCTTGTTTATCTCAGTCAGATGGGATCTAGTCATGCTCTCGGAAGAGAAAAACAGAAAATATATAACAAATTCAGCTAACAACATGAGACAGACACTGCCTTTGAACACTGAATCTTCCTCCTCTGTTAATTTTATAAAAATGAATTAAAGTCCACAATACAATCTTTCCAAAAGAGAGTAAACCCCAAAATTTAAATCCCAAATCATTCCCTTCAAATTCTTCCCTGCCAGATAGACCTCACTCCTATTCCTGGGGAGAAACTCCAGGCTCAGGAGAAGAGGAATGTGGCAATTTCTGTGAGCTCTAGAGAGTTTCTTCCTGATCCAGTGCTCAGTACTTTGACCCAGTCATTCCTTCATCAGGCCCTTGGAATATGCCAAGAAGGCTCCTACACTTCCCTCGGGTAAGAGCAGTGTGTGCTCATGAATGTTTAACAGATGGCTTTCTGCTGGGGCCAGTGGTAGAGAATGTAAAGTTAGGAAGACATGAATACCTGTGGACCCTGAGTGAGTGGTCAGAGGACAGGTAGAACATAGAATTGGAAGGAGATGCATATCAATGGCTACTGGGTAAAGTATTCCCCTGGAATGAGCTGAGATCCTGACTGCTGAGCTTGAATCTTTCCTTCCTAAAAGCATTGTTCAAAACAGAGATTTTAGCTCTGGATCTGTCGACTTAGTGGAGAGGAGAGTGAGGACTCATGAAGTCATAAAATTTTCCCCTAAAATGGTAAATGGCAGAGCTGGGAGTTAAATCAGGACAATGACACCATGCCCAGGATCATTCCACCACAGCACAGCTCTTGTCCCTCTGAGAGCATTTTTCCTAATGTACCCCATGTCCAGGCCTCAGGTGCCCCTGTACTCTCTCCCGAACTGTTGTCCAGAAAGGTGGTGTTTAGCAGCCACACCTCAATGTGAATTTCAACCCATTTTTCTCTTTCAGAGGTCTGTTTTGGGTTGGGTTGGGGGGGGGTATTTTGTTTTTGCATATTCAGAGCGGGGATAGAAGTATCTTTTCCCTGCTATGTGATTTCAGCCTCCTGGGAAAGTTAGCTTTGGAGTATGTATGCCTTGCACCTATTTGCTACTCAGCCCTCCATACACTTTGTCTGTGATCAAAACCACCCTGGGTACTAGAAAAGTCCCCTTCATACAGTACTCATTTGCCTAGTATTTTCCTGGACCCTACTTCACCCCTATGGTGTTACTATTCTACTGTCATTCATTAACTCCCATCTAGTCATACAATGATCTTATAAAATAGTTGAGAGTACAGACTTCAGGGTCAGATGGCTTAGGTTCTGCCATGAAACCTTGAGCGAGTTCATCTCTCTACCCATACACGTGCCTCTTTGTCTCTAAAATGGCATGAGTTGGGGCCAGAGAGTTAGCTCAGTGGTTCCAGCGCCTGTCTTGCAAGCGCAAGGACCTGGGTTCGATCCCCGGTAACCACATACAATACTGGGCGTGGAGACTCACACCCAACAGCAATCAGTACCACATACCACAGTGCCGGGCGTGGTGGCTCACACCTGTAATCCCCACACTTGGGAGGCAGAGGCAGAAGGATTGCTGTGATGTGAGTTGGAGGCTGAGCTCAGGGCCAGCCTGAACCACAAAGTGAGACCCTGTCTCAAAAAACCTAAAAAAAAAAATAAAAAAAAAAGCATGGGTTAGAGTTTCTACCTGACAAGTCCTTGGAAGCCTTACAGAGTTCATGTAAACTATCTGAACAGTGCCTACGCCATGTGTAATAAGAGGCCCCATAAGGCAGGCCACACCATGGACATGTCATAGATGCTGGCCCTGCTTAGAGCAGAAGAGTGACAGGCTCCTTGACATGCTACCGCAGCTGCATCTGCTTTTCTGTCCGGTGGCTTCATGTCCCTAAGATCTGCTTGCTACTGCTGTCTCTCTCTAAGGTACATTATTCTCATGACACTCCAAGACCGGAATGAGAAGCTCTTCTACCGTGTGCTGACGTCGGATGTGGAGAAGTTCATGCCCATCGTGTACACGCCCACCGTGGGCCTGGCCTGCCAGCACTATGGCCTGACCTTCCGAAGGCCCCGGTAAGTGCACTTGGGGTGCGGTCTCAGGCGAGAACCTCCAGAAAGAGCGATCCTGGCTCTGCTTATGGGGACCCTAGCAGCTAACTCCTGGTGTGTCATTTGAGTTTAAGCACTTGCTCAGGAAAATGATCCCATGAACAGAGTAGCCAGCTGGGGAATAGCAATCTTTTCCAACTTCAAATAATAAATACCCAGCACGTGGCTCAGAACTGCCCTGAAAAATAGTTCAGATTGTTCTCACGTCTTCTATCTATTCCTCTCCCTGCACACAAAGTCCCCTTTTCTGGGCATTTCCAAAATGCCGACAGCTCTCCTGGCAGTTCAGACCACTGAATAATGGAGTGTTGGATGTGAGAGCCTGGATTCTTTGGCTGCCTCAAAGAATCAGTCTACCTTCATCTGGGCTTGATTCCCTTTCTACCTAAAATGTCGTATTACTGCGTACATTTGGAACTGCATTTTCATCCAGAGGCTAAACAACTTGGGGACAGTTTTCTAAGTAAGTCACTTGCTTTTTTTTCATGATGAGTCCAGAATGCATATATAATTTTAAGAAGAAAGATGGGAGAATTTTCCAAGGGTCCTTGGTACAAAGCGCCTAATAATTATAAATACATCATTCTAGCGCTGGTGCTGTCTGAGTTTCTTATATGTGATGAACATTACAAACAGATAATGTACTAGAATATATAAGAAGCAAAAATGTGTAATTTATATTGGATATAATTTACAAATGAGTATTTCTAAATAATGTGTTGTATGGGCAACAGATAGTCATGTATCTCTGACAGCTTTTGTTGACGGGGGCCACGAAAGGTGGACGTGAAGAACTGAGACAGAGAGTATTTGTCTACAGTGGGAAAAGCGGAATCACCTCCTTCCGTAGGACACATGCTCCTGGGACCCCTTGATGGTGAAGCAGGAGAGGAGAGGGGTTGGGTGGAACAAACGCAGGTTCTGCTCGACAGAGGAGGTCCTTGGTCACCTTCACACCACCAGGGGAATTTGATTAATGCACCACTGTTTGAACTCCTGTCCAGGCCCCACTTGTGGTTCTTCAAGAGGTCAGCTATAGACAGGAGTGTGGCACCTGTAAAGGGATCCTTTTCAGAAAGAGCTCTCTCAACTACTTGCACTCAGATAATCAAGTCCTCTCTGGCGAGATAGAGAAGGTGCTTGGCTCACAGTGTGGGGAGAGGGATGTCACTCTTCCAGCGAGGAACCTACAGATGAGCTGAAGCCAGCAGAGAAACTTGGTAACTGTAAAAACCAAGTATGTACCTTATTTAATTATCACAGTCCCTTACCAGAAGGTAGGCAAAGGTGGGAAAAACTGAGACACAGAGAAATAAATTGCACAAAATCACACAATTCATAACTATCAAAGCTAGGACTCAAGCCATGTAGTTTGAACCAGGGTGTAGACAGATTACTGCTACACTATGCTGCTTCTTAATGGGTGGCTAGAGTGGGGCCCCTTGTGGCTCCAGGAATCTTTGACTGCCCAGGAACCTGAAGTGGGGATTGTTAGATATCATTTCCAGAGCCTGCCCCAGAAAGAATTGATCTAGTAGTACCAGGCCTGTAGCTGGATGCGGCTGAGGCAGGACTGGGCAGGCTGAACCATCTTATTGGATTAGTCCCTCACACTCTCAGTACAGGCCTCCAGCATATGTTTTGCACAAAACCTTCTTCAGATGATTGCCCAATTAAGTTATTTGACATATGACATTGGGAGCTGTTGCTCTAGGTCTCCATCTGGCTGCTTTCCAGGTGTTGATTTCATACCTGCCTTGCTCCTGAGGGAAATGAGG
>PVIR01044515.1:0-11164 GCA_004026965.1 Petromus typicus
AAACTACAAGCTTTGTTTGAATATTAGACTGTGTTGTTAATTTGTATCTAGTTATGGTAAAATATGCAAAAGACTGACTTCTTGTTGTTCCTTTTCTTAAAAATTCCAGAACTTGAAGAGTCCAGACAAAAATGTCCACCTTGGTGGTACAGATTTGCACATACATTTTTGATCTGGAATTGCTCTCCATATTGGATAAAATTCAAGAAGTTTATCTACATTGTTGTAATGGATCCTTTTGTAGATCTTGCTATTACCATTTGCATCGTTTTAAATACATTGTTTATGGCTATGGAACACCATCCAATGACTAATGAATTCAAAAATGTACTTGCTGTGGGAAATTTGGTGAGTTTCTTCTCTGTGTTAGGTATCCGCAGTATCTTTTTTTAGAGGTCATTGTTGTTATTTCATTTTGTTTAAAAGTCAGTGCATATACATCTAAGTAATTATGAGTATCTAGATTACACCAAATGAATTACTGTGCACGGTCAAGTTTCTGGTTCTATATTCCATCTTTAAACAATTTTGCAATACCTTTAAGCTTTACAAATAACTATTGTTTCCATATATGTCATCATTTTGGAAGTTAGTAGGCTTTTCCGTCAATATGTCCATTGGACACTTAGAAATTTTGATAATTTCTTATATATTTTATAATTACATATCAAAACTTCTTTATAAATACACACAATATATTTTAAAAGAAAGAGAAATGCATTTTATTGATACAATAGTGGTGAAGTACCTGAACCCTTGATGTTCCAAGGACCTATACTTGAATACATCTTGCAACAGATAATTTTAAACTTTGAACAGGTATTTTGAACCCAAGAATTAAACATTTTAACTGTCCAAGTTACTATTCTTTTTCCTTCTGTTCATCTTTGGAAAAAGGCAGAACTGTCTTTTATAGTTATTGATCATGCACATCTATGCCTTCTCTTTAAGTTTCCCGCCTATTGTGAACTCCAAGATTTCATCATATATCTTATCAATTATGATAACACCAATTTCCAGTGCTCTTTTCTAATCTGTTGATTGTAGATTTGTAAATTATATGTTATCTATTGCTTCTCCCCCTTAACCATTTGTGGCCAGACTCTTCTAGTTACAGTGGACTGAAGTGAATAATAAGCAACTTTTTCTGTTACTTCTTTAAGTGAATCTTTTGATACTGATGTCGAGCTCAGCCTCCAACTCACATCACAGCAATCCTCCTGCCTCTGCCTCCCGAGTGCTGGGATTACAGGCGTGAGCCACCACGCCCGGCACTGTGATATGTGGTACTGGTTGCTGCTGGGTGTGAGTCTCCACATCCAGTATAGGTATGTGGTTAACCGGGGATCGAACCCGGGCCCTTGCGCTTGCAAGACAGGCGCTGGAACCACTGAGCTAAATCCCCGGCCCGAGTCAGTCATGTTTTGATGCACTTTTGAATCAAAGCTTTAGAAGTTTCACTTCAGCTGTCATTATGCCAGTTATTTTTCCACTTGTACGAATGAATCCCTTCAAGATTTAGTCAACATGTTTTTGTGTAGTAAAACGTGTTTTTTGTTTTAAGAGTAGTAAGGCCAGTAAAAAGACTGCTTCAAAATTTCACTGTCAATCCTTATTTCCTTCTTCTAAAATCACTTAAAATCCCCACAAACATTTTTCAAAACATGATTGTGTTAGTTGTTAATGGTTTTACTTTTCTGGAATGCTAATGTGTTCTTCTTAAATTGTGTCTGATGATGATTAAAGCTGCCAAGACAGAACTCTT
This sequence comes from Petromus typicus, assembly GCA_004026965.1. Lineage (NCBI taxonomy): Eukaryota > Metazoa > Chordata > Mammalia > Rodentia > Petromuridae > Petromus > Petromus typicus. The sequence goes on from PVIR01044515.1 coordinate 1,766, forward strand.
AAATCCTTTGATGCTGGTATAAGAGCTGTAGAAATAGCTATACCTGTTTTTAGGATAAAATAATATCCATTTGCAAAGTATGCAGCATATTTTCTGGAATTCAATAAATGCTAAGTAGATAGTCATTATCATTATTTAACTTGATGCCATATCTTTGAATAATACAAGAATATATTTCTCACTTAGGTCTTTACTGGAATCTTTGCAGCTGAAATGGTTTTGAAATTAATCGCCCTGGATCCATATGAGTATTTCCAAGTAGGCTGGAATATTTTTGACAGCATTATTGTGACCTTAAGTTTAGTAGAACTTTTCCTCGCAGATGTGGAAGGGTTATCAGTTCTGAGATCATTCAGACTGGTAAGTAAAAGCTAACTTTGCTATTATGTCCTATAATAAATGAACATCTTGGCTTTGCATTACTATCATTTAAAACTTATAAGGCTTGAAAGAAAAGGGGAAGATTAGGTCTTGATATTTAGTAAAAGAAAGTCCACTCATTAATAAATGTACTTGCCAAAACCTTAGAAGTGCATGAATATTTTAATTCAGGAATTTGAGCCCATGACCTCCTCTAAATGAAAGAGTGTAGTAGTATAATATTTTGGGCACAGCACAGCAATAATTTACTTCACAGCTTAGGATTTAGATAATTTTGACAACAATACATTCATAACTTAGTGGATTTGATAGTTGATGAGCAAAATCATCATTCCCAAAACAATTGTTATAAAATATACATTGGAAGATTTTTTAAAGCACTTTTTCTTAAAATGGTTAGTATACTCAGTATCAGCATAAATAATCAAAGTACCTGAAAATAAAATTACAGTTAAATTGTCAATACCCAAAGAACTAATCCCTAAAATCATGATAAGATGCTCTTATCAAAATCACAAACAAAATCCACAGTATGCCTTGTAGATATACGTGGCAAATATAAGAAAAGAACAGTAATAATGAAAATAGACATGAGTGAAAATGGAGATAACTTATTTCAGCCAGATAATGATGACCATATTATAGGACATAAAATATTGTTTTAAACTTAGAATAAAATATTCAATATTGAAGACACTGAAATTTTTATATAGCTAACATTAAAATACTTGTTTTTTTGTTTTTGTTTTTTTTAGCTCCGAGTCTTCAAGTTGGCAAAATCCTGGCCGACACTGAACATGCTGATAAAGATCATTGGCAATTCCGTGGGGGCTCTGGGTAACCTCACCTTGGTGCTGGCCATCATCGTCTTCATCTTTGCTGTGGTCGGCATGCAGCTCTTTGGTAAGAGCTACAAAGAATGTGTCTGCAAGATCAACGAAGACTGTACGCTCCCTCGCTGGCACATGAATGACTTCTTCCACTCCTTCCTGATCGTGTTCCGTGTGCTGTGTGGAGAGTGGATAGAGACCATGTGGGACTGTATGGAGGTCTCTGGTCAAGCCATGTGTCTTATTGTTTACATGATGGTGATGGTCATTGGAAACCTAGTGGTATGTAACAGATATTCACAAGTTTAAAATTCTCTATAGAAGTTATTTTATGGTGAAATTATTTATGTTTATAAATTTAAAATCAATTGAGCATAAAATTATTATAATAAATATTGATAACTTTGTTGCACAAAATAACAGAAAAGAAAAAATATATTGTAATTTCCTGGGCCAGATAACCCTTATTGATATTTTCAAAATCATAATGTATTTGATTTGTACTTGATTTTCTCATTGTGATAATGTCACATGAATTACATTTGTGGTATATCATATGTCTTAAAAGATATCAAGTCTCGGGGCAGGGGAGTTAGCTTAGTGGTTCCGGTGCCTGTCTTGCAAGCGCAAGGGCCTGGGTTTGATTCCCCCGTAACCACATAACAATACTGGGTGTGGAGACCCACACCCAGCAGCAACCAGTACCACATACCACAGTGCCGGGCGTGGTGGCTCACGCCTGTAATCCCAGCACTCGGGAGGCAGAGGCAGGAGGATTGTGATGTGAGTTTGAGGCTGAGCTCAGGGCCAGCCTGAACCACAAAAAGCGAGACCCTGTCTCTAAAAACCTAAAAAAAAAAAAAAAAAAAAAAAAGATATCAAGTCTCTTCAGATATGAGGCTATCCTATTAAATAATGCATGATTAAATTGAAAAGAAAATAAAAAAACAAAGTTGTAAAGGACCAAAGCAAATAAAAGCATTGGTTCCACCACACTACAGTCACAAAGCCCAATGTTAATAGCAATGATTACCAAATTATGCTCCACAGGCCACACCCAGTCTGTACGGTTCAGCTTTCCACTGCTTGGATACAATACCAACTGAAGCTTATATGAAGAGGGAATTGTTTAAGTCATGGTTTCGGAGCTTTCAGTGCAAATTTTTAAATGATTGTTACTTCTCCTCACCAAAATTTTCTTTGACAGTTTTATCCTTCTTTTTTATGTTTAATGTTTCTGCCAAATTATTTTGGGTTCAGCCCAAATCAAGGCTAAGTATAACTTTAATTTTTCTAAATGTGAGATAGGTGATTTAGGCCACAAAAAGGACTTACATCAAATGGCAATTCTAGTCTATTTATTTTTATGATATAAAATAGTGCTTAAATAAAACTTACATGCTTTCTGACTTTCATGAAAATTATTATTTTTAAAAAAGTATTAAATTAGCCTTTCTTACAACCTCTTCCAATGCCCAAGTGATAGACAATGAAGCCAGGCAGTCAGTGTTATTATCTGATATTAGTCAAGCTACTTATCCTCCTTATTCAGCAAGTTATATTTATATTCTGGGAAAAGTGAATAGAGATCTTGATCTGAAATGTTTCAGTCCAGTTTTGTTATTCAATTTATATTTCATAGTTAAAATATAATTATTATTGGTGAATGTTAGGAAAATGTCCTAAATTCAATAAAGAGAAATGGGACAAAAGTCTCATGATACAGAAAGGAGCTTAACATTGAGAAACATAAAATGTTGAAGGGACATCTGCTCCCTGTGGTATTTCTTCCATGGTAATTGACCCTCTGGTGTCTACAGTGATGAGAAATCTAGTTTGTATTGAATGTTGAGAGTGGCGAGGATTCTAGTTTGTATTAAGATTATATTTAAGAAAATTGACTGTATTTTCTTTTCATTTCCTGTCTTCCCATTTTTCTGCACCCTCCCCAACGTGAGATAGGTCCTCAACCTGTTTCTTGCTTTATTATTGAGTTCATTTAGTTCTGACAATCTCACAGCCATTGAGGAAGATCCCGACGCAAACAACCTCCAGATTGCTGTGGCCAGAATTAAAAAGGGAATAGATTATGTAAAACAGAACTCACAGGAGTTTATTCTAAAAGCATTTTCAAAAAAGCCAAAGGTTTCCCAGGAGATAAGACGAGTGGAAGATCTAAACAGCAAAAAGGACAACTACATCTCTAACCGTACACTTGCTGAAATGAGCAAAGATCGCATTTACCATAAGGAAAACGAGAGAAGTAGTGGCTTTGGAAGCAGCGTGGACAGAAATTTGATGGAAGAAAGTGATTACCAGTCATTTATTCATAATCCCAGCCTCACAGTGACAGTGCCTATTGCCCCTGGGGAATCTGATTTGGAGAATATGAATACTGAGGAACTTAGTAGCGATTCTGACAGTGACTATAGCAAAGAGGTAAGATTGTTTTTACATATATGTTTTATACATCTTGCTTCAGACTAGTAACTACTTTGCAATAGATATTTCAAGTGTCTACTTTCCTAAGTTCTTTCTACTGCTGCATAGACTGATGAAGAGTTTTGTGTGCATGAGAAAGTTCACCAGGTAAAGTTGTCTTACTGATTATTCAAAACTGATTCAATGTTACCTGGCTATATTTGAAAGCATCAGGTATCTTTCAGTCATCTTATGTCTGTTACCAGTCATAATATCACATACTATCTTCAGTTATAGAGTCTGTTGAATGCATCTCTCCTCTTCACTACTGCCCTTGCATACACTGCTTGTCTAATCACTACCAGCACAGTTCCAGCTGGTCCTTCTATCTTCACTTTCCACCTACTCTTGTACACTTAATTTATTAGTTTTACTGAGATCCCATCCGAACCATGCCATCCTTATGATGTACCCTTGGTCCCCAGAGCCCCCTGAATTATTCATTATATGTAAGTAGGACCTTCATCCTAGGACCTCCAACAGCTTTTACCTTGTGTTCTCTCCCACTCACCTGCAGCTCTATTTTCTGTGCCAAACCAGTTTCCTTCTAGGCCATTCAAACTTTCTACCATTGTGAGTTGCTTGAGATTTCCTTCTGCAGTTAAAACCACATACACGTACTTCAAGACCTAGACCTCAAATTCTTCATCTGTGAAATTATTATCTTAATCATGTTTTACACTAGTAAGTGTAAATGAATAATACCTAAATCACTCAAAGTATTACCCATTGTATCCTTCTGAATCTCTACCCAAGAGGATGGACTCTCTTCTCACTTTGAATCTCACATAATTTTATAACTCTTCCTGATTTAAAAATGAGTCTTGCATTTTAACTTTTTGAGAAATCATTGTATGCATCAAATAGTACTGTAAACTAATTGCAAATGAGTTTTATGCTTTATGTCTTCCTTTCTTTTTATCTCTATATCTCTAAATAGGTATTGAACAGCAGTATTAGTATGAAATACAATATGTGAATATTAATACAAATTATTTTATCTCATTGCTTTAAAAGTTTCATGATATTGCTAAATAATAATTTTCCTTTCTTGAGATTACATTAGAAATTATTTGATAGATATATTTTACTAACTATTCACTTAACTCAGTTAAGGCTTTCTCTTCATAAATTTTTTTATGGATTTGAAAAGAAATGATTTTGTGAAATAATCATGTCCAATACATAGCCATATCAATGGATATAGAAATATAGATATATAGTATAGGCTCATTATACTTAACTCTTGAGAGTGAAAATAACTAAATAAATTATGAATATATAGCCAGAGAAGCAGGTCTTGACTATCTAATGCAAAGTAACCTCATTTCACACATACAGGACATTTAAGTCTTAACCTCAAGCATCAGACAAAGTGTGGTAAGAATACAACTTCTGAAGAGAAAACAATGGCTTCATATTCTCGGAGCAATGCTTACTAAATAGCTGATCTTGAAAATTTACAAAAAATTTGTATTGGATTATGTATGTGTAAAATAGAATTAAAATGAAAATTATATGATTCAACTAAACAGACAATTCCTGTCAGGAAGTGTTCAGGGAATGTGTACCTAGTTGCACACACATATATAAGTGGCTATTTGACACAGAACGAGAAGTAGCATGATGTAGGACAGTGATGCACAATTATAGTATATGAAAAACCATGAAGAGCCTGTTTCAGACTCTTCCCCTTCTCCCTTGAGCTTCCTACCAGAATTGGATGGAATATCAGAATCCATAGAAGCCTTATCAACAATGTTGCTGCTCACTTCTGGGAAAGACTGTGTTACCCTGGAAAATGAACATAACTTCCTCCTTGGTGAGGGGTCATCTTCCTGAGATGTTTTATTGGTCGGTTTTCCTGTTACTGGACAAAATATTTGATCCCCAAAATTAAAAGGAGAGGTGTTTATCTGGCTTCCAGTCTTAAAGGATTCAGTCCATGGTCAGTTTGCTTCAAGGAAGAAATATGCTGGAATGGTCAGGTAGAATAAGGATGCTGTTTATGACAGAATAAGGGAGCAGTACCAGGGGCATCTATAGTACCTGAGGTCACACCTCCATGATCCACCGACACACTTGAAAATATGCTTTACTATCTGCTGTGTATTTCTCAAGTCAATGAAGTTGTTACAATTAAGCTAACACACCACAAATACCATTTCTTTTATTCAGACATTGTTAGATATTATCCTGGGTTGCTTATTTAAATACCTGAATTTTAAACGAAGACAACACCACTGACCTTTGATATCTGTCCCTCTTTCCTCAAAACCCTTCTTTATGACCTAGCATCTTATTTCCTGCCATAGTCCATGGAAACATTTCAGTTCTCTTCTAGTGTCAACTCTCTGGTAAGCAGGTCTCTTCTCTGAAACAGATAATTAATGATACCCTCCAGGATCAAATAAAAAATGCACATTTTTTTGAGACAGGGCCTTGCTCTGTCATTCAGGCTGGCCCAACTCACTATGTAGCCAAGGCTAGCCTCAAACTTGTGGCAATCCTCCTGCCTCTGCCTTCTAAGTGCCGGGATTACAACCGTGAGCCACCATACCAGGCAAAAATATTTTATAATAAAACATTTTATTAGAAAAAGACCAAAAAATGAATTCAAGTAGAGGACTTAATAAGATACCTTTAAAAAGTTCAGAGAAACAATTGGCAATATAGAACATTCATATTTTTCTGAAAATACAAGCTGTCTCTGAATGAAGAAGGACATACTGTCCTTTCAAGTGTACCTGCGAAAATAAGATTCCCCTCATTGTTTCTCAGAATGCTGTCTCCATATCCATAGTTCCTTTCCTCAGTCTTCTCTTCAGATATGTTGCAATCCTCTAATCATCCTGCCTATGACAACACTGCAGAGGCTTTTACCATTAGCATGATGGGTTTCCTTATTGTGACCCTCAAATGAGGCGTGAAATGCATTCATTCATTGAGTGAATATTTATTGCTACCTCCAGTGTTCCGGGAACCATGCTGAGCTGCAGAATGAATAAAACCTCCTGGTTTAACTCTGCTGCAGTAATTTAATATGTAGCTTCATTTATCAGTTAGAATATAGAAAGAAGTTCAGGGCTACATGAGGTCATGAGCTCTCTCAAAGATGTAATCATTTCCTAGAAATGATCTTATTCCCTTTTTTATTGAACTAAGGTTTTTACTGAGAATGTCTTTTTCTCAAAAACTATGTTAACTTTTGCTGTTTTATTCATTCAATATTACCTGTTTATTTTATATATTACAGTGCTTGTTGTCTGCCTGTGTGTCTGTGTATCTGTTTGTATAAGGGACAATAGTGCTTTTTAACAATGTTCCTCAAACTTTTCATATAAATCATTGATAAGTATGACACACTGCTGGACCAAATTCAGGCCCTGTGATCATTACCTAATGCGTTCTCTGGTGAAAGTCGGACCGAGGCAATCATTAGCTTCTTAATGATACCCTGTGCCCAACTAATCTGAGTTACTGCATTATTGTACAAAGCCCAGCTCCTTGGCTTGAAAGCTTCTCACTTGTCAATATGACTTGCTGCACTATTATAGAAAAATACTAATTTAACGTTATTTCTTTTAAAAACTATGCTAGTTTCTGATGAATTTAAATACTTAGAATATAAAGGTCAAGATTAATGATGTAGATTATAGCTTAATAAATCAACACTCAGGAAAATTACAGTGCAGTTAGGAATACAATACTAGAATTCCAATGAATCAGCAGCAAATATGCAACACTAATAGAACAATATTTACCCATGAATTGCATAATTGAAGAATTATAACAAAATAATTACATTTGCCTTTTCATGACATATAATATACTGGTTAAGCTTGTGGTTCAAACTTTAAAATGCTGTCACATATCAATGGTTAATAGCATCTTTCTTGAGTCTTTTAGAGTCTCAGTTATCTATAAATATATATAAATTAATTACACGTACTATCTGGAGCTGTTACAAAGAAGGAAATTTTATGCTGGGAATCAGAGTGGCTGATGTATGCATTTTTCATTGATTTCATGTGTGCACACGTACATGTGCCCTCTCTTTTTGGCATCGGGTCTCAAGTGTGCAGATAACCACGTGTCCCCTTGTTCCTTGTAGTCCTTGTGGTATAGTAGCCATTGCAGAGCACTGTTTTTACTGTTCTTGCTTATAATTCTTCCATTATAAAAATGAATTGTTTTATGAATTATTATCATTCCTCTATGAAAGGTTCAAAAGAATTGAAGGACTGGAGTTTCCTGTCCTAAGAGATGCACAAACTGGACAAAAATTTTGGAAAATTGGAATTCCATCATGATATTATATATTGAAATCATATAAAATAACCAGGAAGCAAATATTTGATTTTTATGTTAGAAAATAAAACTATTTCAATTCAAACAATAAGAAAATGCAAATACTCAACTATTTTTATCTGCTTAGAGACTGTATATGGTTCAATGTACTATGAAGATAATTAAAATGTAAAACACAAACTTTACAATATAATTATTACTAGTTGCATGAACACTAGATAACTAAGTACAGTTATTTTACCCATTGATTGTGCTTGTGTAAATTAATGAACACATTTAAAAATTCTTTGCCTGTCTACTCAGCATAATGTTAGTCATAGAGTTTTTCTCTCTCCTAAATCATATTCATCAAATATTTTGGGGGTCTCCAAAAGGCCAAGCTAAAACTTTGTGAATGCATTTCAAAGGTAAGTAGTAAGAAACTGTCACCATTGGGATACTTACAATGTAAGAGCTTTCAGCGAAGATAAATACAGGAGTACTGAGAATGCAGAGCAGCGCTAACACAGGGCCATGATCCGGTCCTTTGAGGATATATTGAGGAAATGAATGTGTTCCATTGAGAGCAGGTGAACAGGGATGACAAATGTGCTGACCCTCAAGTATGGAGATAAATTTATGGGGCAGACGTGGTGCACAAGGAAATTTCAGACAAAGCAATGAGCTTGTCTCATTGAGTCACTTGACTCCGTATGCGTTTACTCATCTATTAAAACGTGAAAGCCATTATCCTTGGAAAGACTTAAACATGCTTTCGTGTTATGAAATCCATTTATTTTATTGATTTTATAAAAAAACTTGTTAAATATTTCTAGTAATCAAGGAAAAATATTTTATAGCCTTTTATTTAATTGTGCTTTTAATTACACTGTTATCAGGACTGTACCTTTTTAAGATTTTTTATTTTGTCAAAGACTTTTCCTCAAAAAAGCAGTTTCTCCCTTTGTTAATGAGAAATTTGGATTTTTTCTTACAGTTGAATCTTGGCAAACATTATAATCTTTTCCGGACATGCTTTTGATTTGACAAGATTAAGGTATAAGTTATGTTTATGTTTTGTAAGGAAGCTGAACTTTGATCTTTTTATACATAGATTATTTTAAAAAATCACTCTTCAATAGAATTTTACTTGAACTATTTGTTTTTTACTATCTGTACCATACAGGTTTTTGTTTGTTGTTTATTTGTTTTCCTTGGTATTGGGGATCAAACTCAGGACCTTGCACTTCCGAGGCAGATGTGGTACTACTGAACTAGGTCCTCGGCCCCTTGAACTATTTCCATTTTCTGATTGGTTCCAAAGCCTTTGAAAAATCTTTATGCCTTTGTCTGATTTGTTTATTTGACTAAAAAATATGTTAGTCTGATATATTTAATCAGTATTTCTAGTTCTTCA
>PVIR01044516.1:0-11178 GCA_004026965.1 Petromus typicus
ACCATTGTGTCCAGCTCTCGTCATATTAAGTTAAAAAAAAAACGGTGGCTCCTCTAAGAGCTGATGTGCGTCTCTCTCCAGTTCTGTGGGCCTAGACTGCTGTGTGCCAGGCGTTGTGTGTTTGACCTTCATACCTCCGTCAGAGACTACTCCCATTTTTAATATGGAGTTTTTATTTTTTTACATGACAACAATGTTTCTTTTCTTTTTCTTTGGAGACAGGGTCTCGCTTTTGTAGTTCAGTCTGGCCCTGAGCTCACTATGTAGTCAGGCAAACCTTGAACTCACAGCAATCCTCCTGCCTCTGCCTCCCAAGTGCTGGGATGATAGGTGTCAGCCACCATGCCTGGCATCGTGGTGTGTGGTTACCAGCCATCGAACTAGGGTCCCTGCGCTTTTGAGGCAGACGCCTGAACCACTGAAATAAATCCCCAGCCCAAAAGTGTTTCATTTATACACACAGTATTGAAATTGTTTTGTTTATCCCACCTATTTTTAATATACATTATGTCCAATAGGAAAAGATTTTTTTTTTTAGGAAAAGATCAATAGAGTTAAATATAGTAGCTAGGTAAAGCGAATTATGTCCTTAAACCTATTTGACAATGACATGTGAAAAAACTTCTTTCAAGTAATAATTCTTTTATAATGTGATGGGAAAATAGCACATTATCGCCTTTATATACTTCAATACAAATGCTCACTTTAAGCCATTCTGGGGAATTAGATAGTCTCACTATGTAGTTTAGACTGGCCTTGAATTCACTTCATAGCTTTGGCTGGCCTTGAACTCTCAGTGGTCCTCCTCCTTCAACCTCTTGAGTGCTGGAATTATAGACATGAACCACCACGCCCAACTTCTAGTAATATCCTTTTTCAGTTTGAAAGTAACAATTAATAGGTTCAAGCTGATTAAATGTATTCTTAAAATTTTATACCATTTTGGAAAACCATAAAGTTATTATGCTGTTAGATTATTTTCTTTTTGTGGTATTGGTGATCCCAGGGGCTTTTACAATAAGCTTATATCCCTAGCTTTTTAATTTTTTGAGATGGGGCTTACTTAATAAATTGCCTTGGCTGAGCTGGAACTTGGGATTCTCCTGCGTCAGCCTCCAGAATGCTGGGATTACAGGAATATGTTACACCTGGCTGAGCTAGGTTTCTTTGAGTTTTTGTTTTTCAATTCTGGTGAATATTTTTATCCCCAGAAGCCAAAATTCAGCAGCAGTCTTCATACAAGATACACAGTTTAAACCTTTGGGCAGCAGACTCCCAGGACATAAGCAATTTAGGTTTCCTAATCTTATGCCTAATCTTGGTCTCAGAATGTAGACATATATGTCCAAGTTCTGCCAATGAGGTATAAACTTTCATATGTTCCTTCACAAGCAATTTATGGTAAGACCAATATAAAAATATTTTTCAGGGCACACGAAGAAATTACAGAAAATTTATGTTATGAATCACAAAACAAAATAATCCACACTTTCACTTGAGAGAAAACAATGGCAACAATGCTGTAATATTTAGTATCAAATATGAATATTCACGGATTATGAGTCTTGGTGATTAAAACTTTATAGCATAATTTTGTGTTATTAACTCATGAGACAATCAGAAGATACATCTCTTACAGAGTCTTACAAACTCTCATGCTGGGCATGGTGGAGTAAACCTGTAATCCCAGCACTCAGGAGACCAATGCAGGAGGACTGCAGTGAGTTCTAGGCCAACCTAAATTATGAAATGACACCAGGTCAAGACAGCCTTGAATTCACTATGTAGCCCAGGCTGGTCTCAAACTTGTAACTTTCTCTTCCAGTCTCTTAAGTGATGGGATTACAGACATATACTACCATACCTAACACATGACTTATTTTTATGTATAATTTTCTTCTCCAATGAAAAAAGATAGTGTACCACCAAAGCTTTTAGAAAATAAAGATCTTACTGACTTTTCTATTAGGCATAGGATATACTGTACAGTTTTTAATACAAAAATATAAATATTTTGACAAAGAATATTTGCTACAAAACCTCATCAGCCTGTATCTTGAATCCTGCTTCCCCAGAAGCCAAGGATACAGGGGGCTGAATCAGGGAGATCATTGCAACTTTGAGGTCAGCTTGGACTATACAGTAAGTTAAATGCCTAGCCTGAACTACACAGCAAGATCCTGCCTTAAAATAAAAAGGGCTAGGAATTTAGCTCAAGTGGTACTGCGCCTACCTTGGAAGCACAAGGGCCTGAATTCAATCCTGGTATCACAAAAAAAAAAAGAATTCCAATTCTAGATAGTTCTGTGTTGCCAGAAACTTCCCAGTTACAGAATATTAAGACTTTCAATGAAATTTCAGAAGTGGGTCCCTAGTCTTCTGTTTTCTTCTTACAGTTCTATAGTCTTTCTACTTGAGCTACTAAATCTTCATTCACTGAATATCTTTCCGGCAAGAAGTGTATTTCATTTAGTTGCATATGAAATTGTTTAATTATTTTCACCTGCAAATTTACAATAGCATTCTTCTCTGAAGTCATCCAGGGTCTTCTGGGCACCTTTTGAATAAAGGTTGAGCAGATGTCAGTGATTTGCTGCGACAGCTGCTTCCAGGGATTAACTATGTTTCCAGCTGCTCCAGCAGTGGCAGAAAATGTTCTCCTTGGATTTCTTCTTTGGTTAGATGGTGGAGAAGTATTTGAATTTCCAGCTTGTGCCCAGAGGCGTCTTTAGTTTCTGGTTTTCCCAGATACACGGCGGACTCTCAAGTTATGACCAGGCTGACATACAAACAACTTGGGCCAACTAGGTTAACAGAAGATTCATTTGCCTCTTGTTATCTACAGTGTGTGCCAACTCAACATGCAGGTCTCAGCTGTGTTGACTTAGTTACAACTAGCCCTCAGGAGCTGATCAAGTTCCTGAGTCAAGGGTCCACTGTGCTTTCTTAAGACTCAGCAGTCAGCTTATCTTCTTTCCCTGGAGATCCCGGGCAAGAAGCAAGACTGAAGCACTGAGGTACTGGGTTATTTCTTGGAGGAAATGGGAGTTCAGTCGTGGTAGGTTGTTGAGATCACATCCTGTACCACAAGAGCATCTCAACTCTGTTAAGTGAGAAGCACTTTCCCAGCCTCATCAAACCTGGAGAAATCCTGATTATTTTCCACTGTCTTTTAAAAACATATCTGTATTTACGCTTTGAGGCAAACCTGCTTTCTCTTTTTCCTTTTTTTTTTTGAGACAGGGTCTTGCTTTGTAGTTCAGGCTGGCCCTGAGCTATGTAGCCCAGGCAAGCCTTGAACTCACAGCAATCCTTTTGCTTCTGCCTCCCAAATGATGGAATTATAGGCATGAGTCACCACGCCTGGCACTGTTGTATGTGGTTACCATGGATCAAATTCGGGCCCTTGCGCTTGCAAGGCAGGTGCTGGAACCACTGAGCTAAATCCCTGGCCCTAAACCTTCTTTTTCTGGAAGAGGAAACTATTGCCTTCTCACAGCTGTGTCATAGCTGGCCTGAGCGGCAGCCGTGGAAGTGAGGGCTGCTTCTGACAGTCACAGCACTGGGAGCTTCGCTTGTCATGCTTGAATGGGCATGGCTCTGGCCTTATCCAAACTTAGAAGAGTGGGTGAGTCAGCACATACCTGTAGTACTTAGGAGGCTGAGGCGGGGGGATGTTAGGAGCTCGAAACCAGCCTGGGCTACCCAGTAAGTTCAAGGCCAGGATGAACTAGATAGCAAGACACTGTTTCAAACAAACAAACAAAAAAACGAACAACAACAAAAAAACAGAGCAGCTCTGGAATGTTCTTCACTGCACAGATGTCTTAAGAGCACTAATGGTTTTAACAGATAATTCCAACATCCTTAAGTCATACAGATACCTTTTCCCACGGGAAGCTCTGATAGCAAAGGTGGTTTCATCAGGCACTGAGTCTGCTATCATTAGAGAAGTGTCACAGGAGATGATTCTTCTGTACAAGCCTATGGTTAAAAATAGCAGGTCATTGACAGGAGAAAGATGCCTGAAGCTGAATCCTTGTTTCCTATCAAAAGTACATAATACACTGACTATTCAGATCCCCATTATATTCTATTATCTCAAGCACTGCTCAGTGGTAATTTCTCAAACAAGGAGTCATTCAGCTGTCAAAAGGGTAGCTACTAGCACGGCATCTTCGTCACTTTATCCACAGAGGATGCACCCCCTGACACCCACCACTGAAAGCAGGAGAGATTGTTTTGGCTCGTGTTTTAGGCTTCTAGTCCTTGTAGCTTGGTCAGCTCCAGGAAGCAGCAGCGTGGTGGCAGGATCTGGTGGAGGAAAGCTGCTTTCCTGTGGTCATGAAACAGTGCAGGGAGGAGCCAGGGGACACTGAAGCTTCCACTGACCCTCCTGTTTGCACTAATCCCTACCTCCTAACAGCCAGTCAACTATAATACCCCCTTCCAATCACGTTACAAGAGCCCTGCCTCTGAGCACAGGCTTCGGTAGGACATCTAGATTGAACCATCATCGCACATGGCTGGAAGGGGCTCTAGATATATAGGGTGACACTGTAAAATGATGTTACCTCTGAGTTCCAGAAGCAACGGAGCAATCACTTCAACTGTGGGTTACATAATGTGCTTCATTATGACCCTTGGTTTTAAATCCCAAATTCACTGGATAAGGAATTTAAATTGATACATACTTGCTTTGGCCTTTCAGCAAGTTCCAAAAGTGGATCAGGCTCACATATGCACAACTATCTTGTCATCACTGGAAGATGCTATTACTACAGTGTTACTATTGCAGCTCTAACACACTGAACTGATTCCATGTGGCGATGTGCCCTAGTTAAATGTACCCACCAATCAACATCCATGTTTTAAGATTATTTCTCAGTGAAGCCAACCTGAGGTTCTCCTGTATGACTGCACCTGTTTTCCAAACTCTGAGCACACTGAAGGCGAGTGATCCAGCAGCTCCTCAAAAAGGAGTGTCAGCACAGGGTCATGACACACTGCCAGCATAGCCTGGTCAAGAGTTCAGTTGGGCTGTGTGCCAGAAACTGATTTAGGGGCAGGACAGAGACAGACCTGGGGAAAAGGGCGCACTTTCTGGGGACAGCACGTCTCCCACAGCAGCTGCACACCCACCCTCACTAGCTTGCACCACCTCTCAGAGCTGCAGCTGGGCTTGGTGGCCCTGAGGGGCAGCCAGAGAAGACAACGCAGACAGGGAATCTGGGCTGTGCATAGCTCTGTAAGGGCGTGAGAGCTCTGGATTTGTACAAACCTTTACAGGCAGACATCTGCAGACAGGGTACAGGATGACCAAGTCTGTGTTTTAGGAATATGGCACTGCCTTCCTTGGAAGAGAGCAAGTAGCTGTGGGAAGTAAGCTAGGAGACACAGACAGTGTTTTAAGCTGAAATGCTGCAGGGAGCTGTGGGCATGGTGGTAACGGAGATGGAGAAGAATGGATTCATGAGGGAAAACTTACTAGTAGGCAGATCTGTTTGTAGATTCTCACTTGCAACAGTAAGCCATGAACTGGCATAAAGTGATTTAAAACTACACCCGTGTAAATAAACATTGCATATGTGATTGACCATGTGCCCAGATAGGCTGTGGTAGTTCATGCAGAGCTCCAAAAATGTGTACAGCAGCAACAGCAGTGCTTGAATCAAAGTACACGTGATTTAAGAGGATAGCTTTGAATTTCTTTCCTCAACAAAAACAGTACTAAAATATATTCTTATGCTCAGTTTCTTCTCTCATTTCATGTGGCGGTGCTCATCTGCAATCCCAGCACTCTGGAGGCTGAGGCAGGAGGACTGCCATGAGTGAGGCCATCCTGGGCTGCATAGTAGAGTTCAAGGCCAGGCTAGACCACATAAACAAAACAAAAATTCTGTTAAACATGACGGCATCAAAAGACAAATAGTACTTAATTAAATGTGTGTAAAATAAAGTATTATGAATTGTAAGCCTTAAAAAAATATTTTTAAAATGGAAAAAAAAAAAGGTTACTCAATTCTAGGAAGAATATACTAAAATCAATCTTTCATCAGTTCCAGTATACTAGGTCAGGTCATATACTTAAGGTTTGTACAGTGATTTACTTTCCACTGTAAAAACTCCCTATATAACACTGGATGGTCCTCCTGCCTCAGCCTCAGTACTTCAAAGTGACCTGGTAGACCTGGGCACTTGTGATCCTAGTTATTTGGAAGGCTGAGGCAGGAGGACCACTGGAGCCTAGGTGTGTGAGTCTAATCTGAGTAAAAGAACAGGACCTCATCTCAAAGGGGGAATAAAAAAAACTTGCACCAAAATTAATCGCTATTGTTTCCCCTAAAACTTGGTAGAAATTATAGTTCTTCAAAATTTTTTCAATAAAAAGAATACTTATCACTTGTGTAATTAAATAAAAATGTACATGTTAATTTTCATAGACCAATTTATTTAGAATTACAAATATTAAGAATAAAAGATTTATGCATTTCTTATTAACATAAAAGTTTAGCTAAATATAAATTTTGCACTAAAGTTTTGCAGTGGCACAGTACCAACAAAGAATACAGAAGCATTTTTAAACTATACAAAAATTTCAAATGGAAAATAATCTCATTTCAGTTTTATTATACATTAACATATAAAAAGTCTCATTTTATGAGACATCTAAAAGAATCAAAACCACATCTACAGCTCTATCTTAAATTCCAAATTAGAAAACAATTTATATTTTGACTTTATAATACTCTCTATTGAAACAAAACTCAAAATACATACTTTTTACAAGATTAATATTTTAGGCAGGTTTTCCTTAAAAAACAAAATAAAACAAAAAACCCCAAATAACCAAAAACATTATTTTTTCTGCAATTCACAACATTGGTTATTTTATTTTCCTTATAAAACTTCTTCATTTTATAAACTGTGTACTGTTGGATTTTAACCAGAAATCTGGTTTAAGTTGTGCAAATAAACAAAAAATATGAAAATAGTGTGTTCTGAGTCTTTTTTAAAATCTCATAACAATACCACTTTTTGCCCTGAACTGATGGGAGAGATATGCCAGATCCACCTGCACTGTGCAGTCATGTTTTTTCCCTACTCCTTCATTTTCTTTCAACATACAAACAAATGCTTCTTTTATAAATTATGATAAATTAAAATATTTATTATTATAAAATGATCTATAGAACCATATCCTGTTGCCAGTATACATCACACATACTCCTAACGTCCGTACTTCTACTTTCGCTCCAGGGTTCCCTTGAACTAGAGCTCCCCGTGCTGCCTGACTCTACCTCCCAAAGATGAGAAGCTGACTGGCTAACTCCACCACAGTGGTTCTTTTCCAAGCAGAATTTCCACCATCACCGCTATGCATAAAAGGCCATGTTTCTTCATGTTCTGTGTTGCAGTAGTTATCTCCATGTGTTGGGTTGAATTCATGTACATTAAAACAAATGGCAAACATATCATGAAATTATATTGTACTTCGACATTCTCAGTTTAAAAATACTTGCTCATAAACATATGTAACATAAGCAATCCTACTGCATATGAATAATATAAGAAAATAAATATATACTGCTCACCAATGCTGGTTTAAGAAGCAGTATAGTACATTAAAATGCCTTATTTAGAGATTAAATTTCCCTTATTTTCCAGCAATTAGGTTACTTGGTGTTGGGAGCCTAAACAAAGGAAAAGAACTTCTCAAAACCAGTGTCCTATGCAGTTGGAACAATTCAGCCTCAGTGTTCAGTCTCTGTTGGTGTTATTCGCTGCGAAGGCATGTAAGTTTCCCATCTGGCTCAAGCCACTCTGAATATGTGCAACATGGATCTCTACATTATTCTGAAAGCAACTAAAAAAGGAAGAATCATGTTAACTATTTTATTTTAGAAAATTAAGAACAGTTTTTTAAAAAGAGCTGATTTTTGCTTGGAAATACTTAAAAATAATGTCAGGAAAGGAATAAATGTCCTCTTATGCATCAAGTCATAATTCTACTTCAGTGGTTTTGGAAAAGTCCTATATGCACAAAAGAAACAAAAGACCCTTGGGTACTGGAAAGTGAGGCTGAACGTCTTCTTGCCCAGGGAAGCTTTACTTCTACTTTTTTTTCTTTTACACAGGGTCTTGATTTGTAGTTCAGGTTGGCCCTGAGCTCACTATGTAGCCTAGGTGAGGCTTGAATTCACAGTAATCCTCCTGCCTCTGACTCCTGAGTGCTGGGATTATAGGCATAAGCCACCATGTGGTCTGTGGTACTGATTGCAGGGTATTGTGGTATGTGGTTACTCGGGATCAAACTTGGGACCCTGTGTTTGCCAGGCAAATGCTGGAACCACTGAGTTAAATTCCTGGCTCAGTAAGCTTTACTTCCACATTACGGATCTAAATATTATATGTCTCCCAATTCCTTTACAATAAAAAGACCTATGTGAAATTTCTATTCTATAATTGGAAAGGTATAACTGAAAAGAACTTTTAAAATATAAAGGATAGGGACTGGGGCTTTAGCTTAGTGCTTCTGGTGCCTGCCTTGCAAGGTCCTGGATTTGATCCCTGGTAACCACATACAATAATGCTGGGGTGGTGACTCACGTCTGCCAGCAATCAGTACCACATGCTACAATGCCCGCATGGTAGCTCACGGCTATAATCCCAGCACTCAGGAGGCAGGGGCAGGAGGATTGCTGAGTTTGAGCCTGAGTTCAGGACCAGGCTGAACGACAAAGCAAGACCCTGTCTTAAAAAAAAAAAAAAAAAAAAAAAAAAATATATATATATATATATATATATATATAATAAAATACATATGATATATAATTTATATTATATAATACATAAATACATATGATTTAATTTATATATAATACATTTTACATATATGATAAATATGAGTAAATACTTCATAAATATGTAAAATTCTTAAAACTACTGAAAATCACTAATTTAATATTAAAGTAATTAGAGTATACCTAGTGAATTACCTGATATTAGAAGCATCTATTGTACTCTTGATGTCATTTAATGAGTCTGTAAGTGATTTGAACTCAAAGGAATTCAGGTCTCCTCCCTCTGCTAGACACTAAAGGGAAAAATATTTCGAACTTTAAATCATATAGCTCAAGTACACACATAAAATATTTGGTATATGCTTATGATCCCTTCAGCAACAAATTAGCATAGTTTGTTTAGTATTAAAATTAAATTGTTCCTTTTGTCATTTACCTTAATTTGTAATAAGATAGCTGTAAGCCTGGAGATCAAGTCTGTGAGATTTTCGTTTGCAACACAGGGCTGTCCAGCTGAGGAGTTGGCATGCCTTACGATCTCCTGAGCCTCCTCCTCGCAGCGCCGGCGCAGATCTGTTGGCTGATCCGCAGGCTGCAGCCCCTGGTCTGGAGCAAGCTGAGCACACAGGAGGGATTGGGAGATGTACATGTGTCAGGCTGTACTGCTTCTGAATGTCTGTGCCCTGCTTCAGATTTGAATTTTTATAGAACTAGTATTTATAACTAAAATCATACTCTCATATTGTAAGATTTCTTCAGATGTATTTTATATTTTAAACTACTTAATTCTGATTTAACTCCACATGTCTAAAAAAAAAGAACTCTTCATAACCCTTTACTCAGACTAATTTTGAATTAAAGTACACCAGCCAGTTATTCGGTAGACTCTCCTTCGTGTGGATCTGTCTGTTTTCTCATCAGACTGAATTTACATATCTTTAGAAGAAGTACTCAGAAGTGGGATGCTGAGTTCTGCACTGTGCTTTAGGATTAGAAGGCACAGGATGTGAATGTAAGTACAGCTAGAAGGGAAGTAGGATCAGTGGTAATGGACGGCTGAAGAACGAGTGAACTGTGCTCAAAGTTCAGTCACAGGTGACCACAGCTCGCTCACTCAGTTCAATCCAGTGGACACACAATAGCACAACAGCAGATTCGGAGACTTATCAGGTTATCAGACCAAAAGCCCAAGTATTTAAGAATCTTATATTACAAATAGTATGATTATGGTCTATAAAGACTATAGGTAGTCACCTTTGGTGTTCGGTCAATTTTCTGATCAAGAAACCTAGTATCTTTTACCTTTTCTTCTCTGGACTGCTGGATTTGATCTTACTATTTGTGTTTAATTTATGCATGTTCTTAAAAAAAAAAACTAGCTTTATTGTAAACAAATATGTATCTACTTTAGAAGACTGGAAAGAGGAAAAAAAATTGTCAAATCTTTTACAAAAAAATAACACCCAAAATTTAGGCAGAATCCATTGAACCATTATTATAAATATTAATTATACACAGGGGCCGGGGAGTTAGCTCAGTGGTTCCAGCGCCTGTCTTGCAAGCGCAAAGACCTGGGTTCAATCCCCTGTAACCACATACCATACTGAGCATGGAGACTCACGCCCAGCAGCAACCAGTACCACATACCACAGTGCCGGGTGTGGTGGCTCACGCCTGTAATCCCAGCACTCGGGAGACAGAGGCAGGAGGATTGCTGTGATGTGAGTCTGAGGCTGAGCTCAGGGCCAGCCTGAACCATAAAGCGAGACCCTGTCTCAAAAAAAACTTTAAAAAAATAAATAAATAAAATAAAATAATATATATATATATATAAATTATACACAGCTTGCAACAGAGATAGGAGGATTGTGATTTGGAGGCCAGCCTGTGGAGCAAGTTCAAGACCAATCTGTATGTACTACACAGCAAGACCTGTCTCAAAAAATTTAAAAAAAGAATATAACCATATGTAAATAATAAATCACAAGTTATTGTGATCTATGTATCTGAAATTGAATAATTCACAGTTCTAATGTAAAGTTTAAGGGAGGAAAAGCAAAATTGTATACATAATAATGATCACAGCTTTCTGAGGAAAGCATGAAATGTTATAGAAAAAAACAAACATGGCAAAATACTATCACTGGAGTGGTGAAATTGAGTAATTACTCTTCTATATATATATATATATTTTTTTTTTTTTTTTAAATAGGGTCTCTCTTTGTAGTTCAGGCTGGCCCTGAGCTCAGCCTCAAACTCACATCACAGCAATCCTCCTGCCTCTGCCTCCCAAGTACTGGGATTATACCACCACGCCCAGCACTGTGGTATGTGGTAGTGGTTGCTGCTAGGGTGAGTCTCCATGCCCAGTATT
>PVIR01044517.1:0-11181 GCA_004026965.1 Petromus typicus
ATGTGAAGGCAAGTGGGATAGATTTGTTCCTGTCGCGTAAGAACTGTAGTAGAGGGCTGGGAATTTAGCTCAGTGGTCTGCCTGGCAAGCACAGATCCCTAGTTCGATCCCTGGTGCCACATACCACAGGGCCGGACGTGGTGGTTCACATATGTTATTCCACGACTTGGGAGGCAGAGGCAGAAGGATTGCTGTGAGTGCAAGGCTTGCCTAGGCTACATAGTGAGTTCAGAGCCAGGCTGAACCACAAAACGAGACCCTACCTCAAAAAAAAACAAAAAACCAAAAACCACATTTAATTCAATTTAATTTTAAACAGGGCTGGGGTTGGGGATTTATCTCAGTGTTTATGCCATCTACCTGGCAAGCGCAAGGTCCCGAATTCAGTTCAGGCTAATCACATACAACAATGCCGGGCGTGGTGACTCATGCCCGTTAGTGATCAGTACCACACACCACTGTGCTGGGCGTGGTGACTCACCTCTCTAATACCAGCACGCGAGAGGCAGGAGGATTGCCATGAGTTCCAAGCTTGCCTAGGCTACATAGTGAGCTCAGGGCCAGCCTGAACTACAGAGATATAGCCTTTCACACACACACACAAAGAAACCATTGTAGGACGTAGTTACATGCCTGTGATCTCAGCACTCTGGGAAGCTGAGGCAGGTAGATCACAAGTTTGAGACTACCTGAGCAATTTAGTAATTTACTGAAACTCTACCTCAAAACAGCGGTCTGGGAATGTAGCTCATTGTGAATGCTATGGGTTGAATACTGAGTATCCTACAAAGAAGAATGATATTTTTTTGCAGAAAGACAACTTGGACCAGGTATTTAGCTCAGTTTAGTTTAGAGTCTCATTATGATCTCGAACTCCAGACCTTGTACTTACCAGACAGATGATGGAATCATTGAGCTAAATCCCTGGACCTAAAAAAAAAAAAGAAAAAAAAGAAAAAATCTAGAAAGGAAGTCACCTTAAAGAATTTGACCTATTTGCCAGAGAAATGGTACCATTAGAAGAACAGAAATCCAGGACTGGGGATTTAGCTTATTGATGCTGCGCCTGCCTTGGAAGCATTAGGTCCTGAATTCAATCCTCAGTACCAAAAAATAAAAATAAAAAAGAGAAGAAAAACGGAAATACAGAGGAGTCAAAGGATTCAAAGAATTCAAACACAAAGGCAGAGTTGAAGATTTAGCTCAGTGGTTCTGGCATTTTCCAGGCCAGGACATGTTCCCAAGTTCAAGCACAGGCTCTCCTGAGCTACAGAGTGAGCTCAAGACCAACCTGAACTACAAAGCAAAACCCTGTCTCAAAAATAACTAAAAAACAAAACCAAAACCCTCAAAGGCAAATGTAAATACTTATAAGCAACATCCTTCTAGACTTCATAAGATAACCTTTAAGAATTGTATTTTAAAAATTTAGACTCGCCAGGCATGCAAGTCCGGAATCCCAGGCACTTACTTAGGAGCTGAGGCAAATGGGTCACTGTGAGTTTCAGGCCAGCCTGGGCTACACAAGACTGTCTCAAAATAAATAAATAAATAAAAATGAAACATTCAGAACAGGAAATTAAATTTCAGCCTCAAGATTCAAAGGAGAAAAAAATACTCCAAAAGAGATAACTGAGGATTGAAACAAAGTCTACAAACATTTCTCAGTGAAATCCAGAGAGAAGAGCCTACTTGGTGTTTTTTTGTTGTGGTTAGGGTTTATTTGGTTGGTTGGTTGGGTTTGTGACAGGGTCTCATCATATAGTTTAAACAGGCCTTAAACTCACTATGTAGACTAAGCCAGCCTCAAATATAAGGTGATCCTCGTGTTTCAGCATCCTTCTGGAAATGCAGGCAACACATTGGCCTTACTTGCTATTTTGGTGTCAATAATAGATTTGAATATTCTGTTTAAAAGGTGCCACACCTACCTGGGAAGTCTTAAAAAAGAAGGTAGACTAGGCTCCAGAGGAGCCTTTGCAGTAGCAAATGTTGAAGAACTTAGCAACCAGAGCTTGATGTTAAAACTGCCAAAGCAAGCCCAGTGTGGTGGGAAACACCTGTAAATACCAGCATACAGGAGACTAAAGCAGGAGGAGCACCAGCTCAAGATTAGTCTGTATGGGCAGGGGATTTAGCTCAGTGGTTCCACAAGGTCCCAATTTCAATCCCTGGAAGCCACATATCACAATGCCAACTGTGGTAGTTCATGCCTGTAATCCCAGCACTTGGGAGGCAGAAGCAGGAGGATTGCTTTTTTTTTTTGAGGCAGGGTCTCATTTTTGTGGTTCAGGCTGGCCCTGAACTCAGCCTCAAACTCACATCACAGCAGTCCTTCTGCCTCTGCCTTCCGAGTGCTAGGATTACAGGCGTGAGCCACCACGCCCAGCACTGTGGTATATGGTACTGATTGCTGCAGAGCATGAGTCTCCACACCCAGTATTGTATGTGGTTAACCGGGGATCGAACCCATATCCTTGTGCTTGCAAGACAGTCGCTGGAACCACTGAGCTAAATCCCCGGGCCAGGCTTGCTGTGTTTGAGGCTAGTCTGGGCTACATAGTGCGTTCAAGACCAGCTGAACTAGAAAATGAGAGCCTGTCTCAAAAAAAGTCTGAATTGGGCAGGGAATTTAGCTCAGTGGTTCCGACACCTGCCTTGCAAGTGCAAGGTCCAGAGTTTGATCCTGGGTAATCACATACCACAACGCCAGCCATGGTGACTCACACCCACTGGCAATCAATACCACATACCACAATGCTGGGCCTGGTGGCTCAGGCCTGTAATCCTAGCACTCGGGAGACAGAGGCAGGAGGATTGCTGTGAGTTCGAGGCTTGCTTGGGCTACATAGTGAGCTCAGGGCCAACCTGAACTACAAAGTGAGACCCTGTCTCAAAAAAAAGCCTCATGGAGACTCTTTTACAAATGAATTTAATTACTTTAGTGTTATAAAAGTAACTATTGACTTTATTAGAGGTAGTAAAGTTGATATATGTCACATGGTAAAAGGAATTATTTTTTGCATTCTTCCAGATAAAAGATTATAATACAAAGATGATGTAATATTCAGAGAATGATTTAAATTCAGTTCTGTGTAAAAATGTCTTCCTAGCTATCTGTCTTAGTCACACAATTCTTAAAGTATGAGATGGCTTTTAGAAGAGAAAATAATGTTGGGCTGGGGATGCAGTGTGCAGAGTCTTGTGTTCAGTGCTCAGGCCTGGGCAAGGGTGAGGCATCATTGAAGAAAACAGCTAAGAGAGGGTAAGAGCAAGTCAACAGTACCAGTTAAAAATGTGGATTCAGCAAGCTGGGGATTTAGCTCAGTGGTTCTGACACCCACCTTGTGAGTATAACAACCTGGGTTTGATCTCCATAACCACGTACAACAAAAGCTGGGCATGGAGACTCACATCCACCAGCAATCAGTACCACATACCACAGTGCCTGGCGTTGTGGCTCATGCCTATAATCCCAGCACTTGGGAAGCAGAGGCAGGAGGATTGCTGTGAGTTTGAGGCTGAACTCAGGGCCAGCCTGAACTACAGAGTGAAAGCCTGTCTAAAAAAAAATGTAGGGCCGGGGATTTAGCTCAGTGATTCTGGCGCCTGTCTTGCAAGCACAAGGACCCAGGTTCAATCCCCGGTAACCACATACAATACTGGGTGTGGAGACTCATGCCCAGCAGCAATCAGTACCACATACCACAATGCTGGGCCTGGTGGCTCACGCCTATAATCCCAGCACTCCGGAGGCAGAGGCAGGAGGATTGCTGTGATGTGAGTTTGAGGCTGAGCTCAGGGCCAGCCTGAACTACAAAGCGAGACACTGTCTCAAAAAAAAAAACCCTAAAAAAAAAATGTAGATTCAGCCCTTGGTACAGCCAGCTGTGCTTCTAAGCTTCTTGATATGTAGGTCAATAAATTGCATTTTCTGAATCAATTTAAACTGAGTTTTCCTTCAGTAGAAAAAAAACTATCAATGAATCACATGTCCATTGGAGAGGACAGGATAGGCTGTTCATTGGAAAAACCAATCAATCCCCTCTTCAGGGTTATCCTCAGACATAATAAGAGATAATTGAGATAATTAGAAATAATTGATTTGAGTATTGGTGACAATATTGTGCATATTCTAATCCTAAACTTATGACTACATCTGACCCAACTGGTCATCATGACCTGTCAGGAACACTGCCTTAAGAGGAAAAAATATTGTTTAGCTGAATCAAGCAGATCTCAAGAATTTAAACCAGAGATGTAATGGAGATAGCTGAAATATTGATAACAGGACAGATATACAGTGACAGACCAGGTGAGCCCTGCTGCAAGCAGAAGGTCATGAGGGTTGGATATGTTTAGCAAATAAGAAGTCCTGAGTTTGATCCCTGTTGCTACAAAAATGAAACAGACATGAAAAACAAAAGGTCATGAAATAAGCACCTTTGTAACTTGAACTGAGATCAGAAACTTTTCCAACTCTTGGCCAAGCCCCTGAGCTGATATCAAAAGTCCTGGAGCTGAAATGGTGTCCTGATGTTCTAGTGAGACCTTCAGAGCGGCTTCATTGTATCACACTGTATCCCACCGCACAGAATCATCTGTTTATTCACACAGCGCCTCCTGCAAGGCACTGAGTTCCCTGAAGAGAGGAACCATGTGTTTATTCACCTTGAAATGTTCAAGTGAGACACAGAAATCTGACAAAATTAATGTTTAATGGGGGGAATCAGTGTATCTTTAAAATATAGCAAAATAACTTTAAGCAACTAAATATCCACCTTTTTTTTTTTTCTGCATCTTTACTTCGATCTCCAATTCAGGCTTTGCCATCAGAATCCAGGCTTTCTGCATTTCAAACTATTGCTACTTGATTTTATTAAAATATTGTAATATTGTAATTGTAATTTTAATATTGTAACTGTAATCAGGGACAGGATCAGTGGTGCCATGCCTGCCTGGCAAGCCCGAGATCCAGAGTTTGATTCCCAGTTTGGGGGAAAAAGAAAACTCATGTAATCATAAAAACCATCTCTATTCCGTGGAAATTGCTGTACTCCACTCAGCCTGGATGCTTGGGGAGCTCACTCTGGATATTAGCCTGGGAAGTTCTGCACAGGCCTTGCACCATCTACAGTGAACAGCTATGGAAAGCCATGACTGATCACTCTTTTTCTTTCTCTCTTCTTCCTTCCTTCCTTTTCATCTTTTCTTCTTTCTTCTCTCCTTCTTTCTGTAGTATCAGTGATTGAACCCAGGAGAGGGGTGCTCTATGACTAAGCTGCATCCCTCATTTATTTAATTACTCACTTACAGCCAGCTTCTTACAAAGTCCAGACTGGCCTCTTGGAACTTGTGACCCTCCTGCTGCAACCTCCTGAGTAGCTGAGATCACATATGGGCGCCGCTACGCTCAGCCAACGAGCTCTACTTTGAGATCCTGAAGAGATGGAAAAGGAAGAGCAGACTGCAGCTGAAATGCCTTGGTGGAGGAGGAATTCATGGCCAGCAGACTGTGCCAGCTCCTGAGCTCACTGTGACTCAACCTGAGGGCACAGACTAGTCTGAAGGTCAGGAGGTTCTTTCTGTGTTTTATTCAGCAGTTTGCTATCGAAGAGGGGAGGGCCTAGCTTACCAGAGAAGACTGGATTCCCATTCTCGCTGTCCAGCCACTGAAAGGGCAGGAAAGAGCACTGAGGAGTCTTACACTGTTTTTCCACCATCTCTTAAGGAAAATGGAAGTAAGGATGATGGAAAGTAAACATTCATTTCTAACAAAAAAACAAAACCAAGTTGTGTGGTTACAGAAAGTAGATATTAGTTGGCTAGCATTTAGCTTAGTGGTTCTGGCTCCTGCTTTACAAGAGCAAGGTCCTGAGTTCCGTCCCTGATAACCACATACAACATTGCCAGGCATGGTGACTCACACCCAGCAGCAATCAGTACCATTTACCACAGTGCTGGGGGTGGTGGCTCAGGCCTATAATCCCAGCACTCAAGAGGCAGAGGCAGGAAGATTGCTAAATTTGAAGCTCAAAAAACTAAAAAAAAAAAAAAAAGTGCCAAGACTATTAGGAATAAACCACCATGAATGAGAATCAGCCAACATAGACACACACACACACACACACACACATGATTTAAATTTCCAATAAATGCAGATATTAAAATTTCTAGAAACTCAAAGAAATCTGTGTGAACCAATCAGTGTTTTCAGCTAACAAGAGGCAAGAGACCAGTAAAATAATGTGGTATAAAATATAAAAAACAATTACATACACTGATGGGAGCCAGACCTTCAGATGAAATCCACCCTCCTTTTTTTTTTTTTTTTTTGAGACAGGTCTCACTTCGTAGTTCAGGTTGGCCCTGAGCTCAGCCTTAAACTCACAGCAATCCTCCTGCCTCTGCCTGCTGAGGATTACAGGTATAAGCCACCACACCCAGCACTCTGGTATGTGCTTACCAGGGATAGGACTCAGGACCTTGTACTTGCAAGGCAGGTACAGAACCGCTGAGCTAAATCCTCGGCCAAAGCCAGCTTCCTTCACAGGAGCTGCATTTGCCCCCAGCCAACTCCGCGCCTGTGGATTCCGCACTCTAGCTGGACCACTCACCAAATCCGAGCCTGCTGTGTGTATTGTTTCCCCTCAGCAGCAGCAGGTAGCACAAGTGCTGACATTATCCAACCTGATTGTGAAGAAAGCCATTGTCTCCGGAGAGAAGGTAAGCACCAGAAAGTCAGGCCAGCAGCAAGAGACTCAGGAAAAGCCCACAACTATTGTAAAATCAGTGTGGGGTTTTAGTCCCAAAGTGACTCCCCCACAGCAGGCTAGAGTTAAAGAAGAAATCTGCTGAAGCGCCTATTATATTGGAGAAGGAGCCATTTTGGAAGGTGTTACTTGCTTAACACCCAGCCACAGAACAGCTACAGACCAACATCACTTTAAGGTCTTCAACGTTGCACTACCACAGTAACCAGGTGGAAGGCAGCCATGGAAAAAGACTCCCTGAGAAGCTCAAGCTCAGGCCTGGAAGGACATAGGACTGTGCCTTCCGTGGTGAGAAGCCACATCAAGTGAGTGTGGCTTTCAGGAGCTGTGGATCTGAACGTGATGGCATTTAGTCCCGTGGCCTGTTCACAGACACATGGTCTGTTGACTTTTCCCATCTACCAGCGAGAGCAAGGCCATGCCTCAGCTTAGCCAGTTGTCCTGGTGTGATGTGTGTGGACACAGAGCTGTGTGGAGCAGGAGAAGAACCTTACAGATCCACAGGTCATGAAGCTAAGTGGAGAAACCTGCGATGCGCCAGATCCCAACACTGCAGATCCTCGAAAGAAACGACTCATTCACACATAAAAAGAAAATTTTGATTCATATTTTTTTCTGTTTGCTAATTGGTTTAATGGTGACTAGGAATGTTTTCCTTTTTTTTTTTTAAGCAAAACATTTATTGATTCATTTTAGGTGCATATAATGACAACACTCATCAGAGGAAATCTGTACTTCTGCATGATATAGCTTGATTCTTCTTTTTCCCCTTCCTCCTCCCTCTAACTTCTCTTCTCTTTCCTATATACAAAAGCTTTGTTTCCATTTTTTCCTTCTATTTCACTTTTCTCTTTCCTCTGTTCCTTCTCCCTTGTTCCCACTCATATTTGAACATTTTCTTCCCATTTCCTAAGATCTGTTATGCATTTAGTTCCCTTTTTTTTACTATGTACTTTATTTATTTATTTTTTTTTTTGACACAGGGTCTCATTTTGTAGCTCAGGCCAACCCTAAACTCACTATGTAGCCCAGGCTAGCCTCCAACTCTCAAAATCCTCCTGCCTTTGCCTCCTGAGTGCTGAAATTACAGATGTGAGCCACCACTCCCAGCAAGTTTTGGTCCTTCTTTCTGTTTTTTTTTTTTTTTTTTTTTTTTTTTTTTTTTTTTTTTTTTTTTTTTTTTGAGACAAGGTTTTACTTTGTGGTTCAGGCTGGCCCTGAGCTCAGCCTCAAACTCACATCACAGCAATACTCCTGCCTCTGTTTCCCAAGTGCTGGGATTACAGGCGTGAGCCACCATGCCTGGTACTGTGGTATGTGGTACTGATTGCTGCTGGGCATGAGTCTCCACACCCAGTAATTTATGTGGTTACAGGGAGATCGAACCCGGGTCCTTGCACTTGCAAGATAGGCGCCAGAACCACTGAGCTAAGTCCCTGGCCATTGGTCCTTATTTTTACTTCTGGTTTCTCATATCACGGAAACAATGTGATATTTAAATATGTGTCTGGGCCAGAGATTTAGCGCAAGTGGTAACATGCCTACTTTGGAAGCACAAGAGGTCAAGTTCCATCCCTGGTACAGAAAAAAATAAGTAAATAAATAAACGTGTGTCAAGTTTATTTCACGTAAGAGTGTGGTCTCAAGATCCATCCATTTAGCTACAAATATCTGAAGCCTATCCTTATTTATGGCAGAGTATTAATCCATTGTGGGGGAAAAAAAACCCCACATCTTAATCTACCTGTTGGTTGATGAGCATTTGAGGTGTTTCCAAGACTTAGCAATTATAGATTGTGCCACTATAAATATAGATGTGCATATGTAGCTATAGTATGACTCTTTTAATTCTTTCAGAAAGACACCAAAGAAGGGGGAAAAGTTGAGTTGAATGTTACCTCTAATTTTAGATTTTTGAGAAATCTCCACATTGATTTCCACTGTGCTTGTACCAATCTGCACTCCCATCAACAGTGGAAATAGTTTCCTTTTTGCCCACAGTCCCAGAAGCACTTTTGATTGGTTGACTTCTTGATAATAGCCATTCTTTCTGAAGTGAGATGGAATCTCAGCATTTTTTTTTTCAGCATTTTAAAAATTTGCATCTCTTACATGACTGGTGATGTTGAACATTTTTTCCCATATATTTATTTACTATTTCTAAGTCTTCATCTAAGAAGTGTCTGTTCTTTTTAAATACTCACTTTTGAGTTGAATCTTTGAATTTAAAAGGATCTGTTATTCTGTAGTTCCTTATATATTCTGGGTATTAGTCTT
This sequence comes from Petromus typicus, assembly GCA_004026965.1. Lineage (NCBI taxonomy): Eukaryota > Metazoa > Chordata > Mammalia > Rodentia > Petromuridae > Petromus > Petromus typicus. The sequence continues at coordinate 9,051 of PVIR01044517.1, forward strand.
TTAACTTTTTGTTTGCATTTGATTTTTTTGTTTGGTTTGTGGTCCCAGGCATTGAACTCATGACCTTGCACTTGTGAGCCAGGTGGTGGAGCCACCCGTGAGCTAAATCCCCAGCAGGACATTAATCCTTTATATGAGGAACAGCTGGCAAAATTTTTTCCTACACTATGGGTTGTCTCATCACTCTGCTGGTGATTTATTTTGCTTTTTGTGGGATTATTTTTTTTTCTTTAGTTTTTTCGAGACAGGGTCTCACTTTGTAGTTCAGGCTGGTCCTGAACTCAGCCTCGAACTCAGAAATCCTCCTGTCTCTCCTCCTCTGTCTCTCAAATTCTGGGATTACAGGTGTGAGCCATCACACTCGACATTGTTGTATGTGGTTTACCAAGGATCAAACTTGGGACCTTGCGCTTGCAAAGCAGTCACTGGAATCACTGAGCTAAATCCCTGGCCCCTCTTTTGCTTTTTAATAAGATGAGATTCAAGTCTTTTGGAAAGATGGCTAAGCGATGGACAGTAAAGAAAGAGCCTTTTTGAGATTTGGTGTCCTGATGCTGGAATATAGTACATGGAAAGGAGAAGGAAGGAAATGGGTCCCTGGGATCCAGGAAGAATCTGAAGTGTGAATTAAAGCCCATGGAGAGAGTAAAGAAAGAGACTTCAACAAAAAGGAGGGAGCAACAGTCAGTACTTAATGCCTGAGCCTGGACTCACTGTGTGGGAAGGGCAACCTGAACCTACAGACACACCATGACTATTAGCAACCCTAGAGGGCGCCATGGAGAACGCACCAGTGGAACAGAACAATGGACACACTGTATGGTAGTGACTGGTGAATTGTTGAGGTTCAAATGTCCCCCAGGAGTGGGCTATTGGCCCACTTGGAGAGGTCCCAACTGAGTTTGGAACTGAGAGCAGCTATAGACTGGCTCCATCTAGTGGCTCCCAGTATAGCAATGAAGTTGTCAGATTCAAGTCAGCAAGAGATCAAGGAGTCAAGTTCAGGCTGGCAGGAAGCAAATAAGGTATTGTCGTCTTAACAAATCCAGTTCTAGCCTCACAACGGGAAGCCAGCCTGAACTTTAGTGGATCAAAAAGTGTAGGCTTGGGCCGGGGATTTAGCTTAGTGGTTCCAGCACCTGTCCTGCCAGCGCAAGGACCCGGGTTTGATCCCGGGAAACCACAGAGGCAGGAGGATTGCTTTGATGTGAGTTTGAGGCTGGCCAGCCTGAAGTACAAAACTGAGACCCTGTCTCAAAAAGAGAAATAAAAAGGGAATTGGGGATTTAGCTCAGTGGTTCTGGCGCCTGTCTTGCAAGCGTAAGGGCCCAGGTTCAGTCCCCGGTAACCACATAACAATACTGGGCATGGAGACTCACGCCCAGCAGCAACCAGTACCACATACCACAGTGCCGGGCGTGGTGGCTCACGCCTGCAATCCCAGCACTTGGGAGGCAGAGGCAGGAGGATTGTGATGTGAGTTTGAGGCTGAGCTCAGGGCCAGCCTGAACCACAAAGCGAGACCCTGTCTCAAAAAACCTAAAAAAAATCTTTTAAAAAAGTCTTATGAAATGGGCATGGTGTTGCACTCCTATAATCCCAGAATTTGGGATAATCCTCCTTCATTGGATATCATTAAACATTCATTTTGTTGCATAAATGAGATATATATGTATTGGACCATAAGTCTATTTATAGTCACTGACACACTTCCCTAAACTTAGCAGAGATGTCTTTAATTCTTGTCAATATAGCGACACCATAGAAAGGGGTTTTTGGTAAGGAAGGAAGATTGCCATGAGTTTGAGCCCAGCCTGAACTACGTAGTTAGATCCTGTTTCAAAAATAAAAAGCCTTTGGGGCCGGGGAGTTAGCTCAGTGGTTCTGGCGCCTGTCTCGCAAGCGCAAGGACCCGGGTTCGATTCCCCGGTTACCACATAACAATACTGGGTGTGGAGACCCACACCCAGCAGCAACCAGTACCACATACCACAGTGCCGGGCGTGGTGGCTCACGCCTGTCATCCCAGCACTCGGGAGGCAGAGGCAGGAGGATTGCTGTGATGTGAGTTGGAGGCTGAGCTCAGGGCCAGCCTGAACCACAAAGCGAGACCCTGTCTCCAAAAACCTAA
>PVIR01044518.1:0-11179 GCA_004026965.1 Petromus typicus
GGGTTTCCTAGTGGCCTTTACAAGTGAAATATCGGGCCCAAGCAGGTGGGAGACTAGCTGAGACAGGCGTGAGAGTGGGAGCCACTATCAGTGCGTGAACGGGGAGAAATACCTCCCCCACAGAAACTGGCTTTCCTGACTAAGTCTGGCTCTGCTTAGGAGAAAGAGGGACAGAAGGATGAAGAGAGAGAAGGAGGGACAGAAGGAGGGAGGAGGAGGGCTGGAAGGAGGAAAAGGGAGAAAGAGACAGAGACAGACTTTTGTGAAAACTCCTAACCAAAATCTCTCTTCCCTCTGCATGTAAGTTTGGGGCAAGAATGAGCCTTGCTTCCATGCTCCCTTACCCCCAAATGCTTTAAAGATGATATTAGCTTGGCAATGTTCCTAGATGGCTGATTAAAAAAAAATGAAAGTCGTCTTTGGAGGATTAATGCACTCCTCACTTGGGCAGGTGTAGAAATCACTTGGGAAATGAGATGAAACAGGTTTTCTGGCCTGATCTGCAGAAGTTCTGATGAGGTAGCTCTCTTGGAAGGCCTGAAACACTATCTTCTAACAAGACTTCAGGTGATGCCGATGGTGCTGACCATGGAACGGCTGTGCTTTGTATACAGGCCTCGAAGAACTCTTAAAGGTAAAGTTCTAGGGAGAAACTTCACATGAAAATACAAAACAAAAACCAAAAAACCCCCAAATCCACCATGAGCAATAGTCAGCAGAAACAGCAAATTCATCAAGACTGCAGCTCCTGGAATCAGACTATACCAACTAAATACATTTAATGTATAAATCAAAAGGATGCTGAGGCTGGGGATTTAGCTCAGTGGTTCCTGCGCCTATCTTGCAAGCGCAAGGGCCCGGGTTTGATCCCAGGTAACCATATACAATACTGGGCGTGGAGACTCACGCCCAGCAGCAATCAGTACCACATACCACAGTGCCAGGCGTGGTGGCTCACGCCTGTAATCCCAGCACTTGGGAGGCAGAGGCAGGAGGATTGCTGTGATGTGAGTTTGAGGCTGAACACAGGGCCAGCCTGAACCACAAAGTGAGACCCTGTCTCAAAAAAAAAACCTAAAAAAAAAAAAAAATGCTGAGACAGTTAAGACTGTCACTGGTGACCAGGCAGTCTTAAAGCAAGAATAAAATAGAACTTACACTTGAAGTTTAAAACTGAACAGATAAACTGAAAAGACGGACTAGACCAAGTTGTCTCACACCCACACTAGTGCCCACGTGAGTCAGACCAGTTTCCTCGTGAGTGGTGCCTGAAGTATTAGTGGGAGGCTTATGAGTGTCGCTGGCATCTACCACCAGATGCCACTAACAACCTCCAGCTTACAACAGACGAAGAAGATTCCTCCGTGTCTTGATGGGCAACACTGACCTTGGTTGAGAATTATGATTTAGTGTATCAAGCAGTGAGAAGAAAATAAAGACCTAGAGGCTCTGAATACATTACAACTGGAAAATATATATTCTAACTACACGTGAGGTATTCATGAAAACCGATGATGTTCTAGGCCACAAAAAGGAATTCAACAGAAAGAAGTGACCACCATTTGAGGTGCTGGCTATCCCAGTTATGCTGATCTTATCAACAAGAAGGTGATGTCTAACAGGAGCCCTATAATTGATAAATTGAAGTGCATGTACACATCCAAATTACCTACGGTTTAAAAAGAAAGTCATTAAAGAAATTAGCAAGTATGTGAAATAAATTACATTAAAAATACTAATGTATAATTTATGGCTTAATATAACTAGTATTTACAGAAAAACTAATAACTAAATGTTTAGTTTATGAAAAAGGAAAGGAAATTAATCAGTTAAGCAATTACTTTAATAAGCTAAATAATCTAATTTATACACAAAAATAAAATAAAAACAACCAAATTAATGAATTAAAGAACAAAAACATAACAGATAAATTAAAAAAGACTAAATAAACAAAAACCTGAGAAGGCTAAATGAGAAAAATGGAAATATTTCTAAGCATATAAAATAAAATTGCTACAGATGCTTTAAAGTTTAAGAATTAAGAAGAAAATATTCTGGTCATTTTTAATCTAACAAATATAAAAATTTAGTTGAGATTGATAAATGCTGAAACATAAAATTATTAAAGTGCTCCAGAAACAATTATAATTTTTAAAAAAGCAGTTCAGACTTGAATTTCAATTATCTCTAAATTTATCTATAGATTTCAACATAATTCCAAGCATAAATTAGAAGATTTTTTTTTAAAGGACTCTGACAAGATAATTCTAAAATTCTGTGGAAGAGCAGAAACAGCTAATAATGAAGTTCTAACTATTAAAACAGACTAGATTATTCATGATAGTTACTGAATGTAACAGAGCAGAACCAGGGATCACATCGATGTCTGTATGAAAACTCGATCTGTGATTCAGACAGTATCACATACTAGAGAATAAAGTACAAAGTGGTCAATATATCCTGCTAGGATATATTCCATATTGAAAAAGAAAATACAGAAAAAGAAAATTAATTCTTATGTTATATCATTTTCATAATATATTCTAGTTGAAGACAAATGTGATAGGAAAATTTTAAACTTGTAGGAGAAAACATGAAGTATTTATTGTCTTGAAATTTCCTGAAAGGACAGAAAAAAGTATAAGCAATAAAGAATATTTGGATGAATTAAATATCTTACGTTTTCCTTTTATTAAAATATATCATAAAAATTGAAGAGAAAAGCAACCAACTGGGTGGTAATAAAATGCAAAAAAAAAATGGAATACTATTAACAGTATGGTGTTTTCAAATTAAGAACAAAATACACAGAGAGCAAGGCACAGTGGCACATGCCTGTGTTCCCAGCACTTAGGAGGCTGAGGCAGGAGGATTACTGTGGGTTTGAGGATAGCCTGCACAGTGAAAACCTGTCTCAACCTGATCCAAAAGACACATAATTCTCTAGTAAAAGAATAAACAAAAGACAAAAGTATCTTTCATCAAATGGTGAAAAAAATGATCAGTAAACTCATGATAAAATTTTGATATAAATTAAAATTTGCTACTTTAATGCATCAGATTAGTAAAAATAAAAATGGGGAACAATGCAAGTGCTGGCACAAACAGAAGGCAGCATAACTTTCAGTACATTGTGGGCACCTGTGTGGAACTGTTGAGACTCCTCTGAAATACACTTAGGTATCATATGGCAAACTCATGACTTAATAATCTTATTCTTAGATTCTTTAGGAAATTATTATAAAACAAAGTTTACGTGCAGGGATATTTATAGAAATACCATTGAAAATTGTCAAAATCTAGAAAAATTAAAATATTTATCTAGCAAATGAACATATAAACTGTGGCATGTTCCAACAAATGAACATCATTCTTCATTGAAAACATATTCCCACTAAGGGCAATACTAAAGAGGTATTCAGGGCTGAACCAGTAAATGGTGTCACAACACCACACAAATGAATTTCAAAATAATGCCAAACGAAGCAACGCATTCTGTGGGATGCACATCCAAGTACAGCAAAATTAAGAAAATGCAGGAAATACTAAAGCCGAGAGGTGTGATCAGGCAGGGATATAGCAGGCTTTATCAACACTGAACATGTTCTGTTTTGAAAGGTGTGTCATAGATATGTGACTTTGAGGTTTGTTCCTTTAAACTCTACCAAATTGTGACACCCATTGTTTTTATGATACATCTCATTGATGAGAATCTTTTTAAAAAGTTCAGCAATGCAGAAGCACCACTAAAATTAAGGGGAGATTCAGTAGTTTAGTTTGGGTTAGAACCGAATTGCTTCCATTTTTATTATGATTCAAAAAGAACAAAATACTATTTTACTCTGGTATCTTCTCTTAGACAGATACTCCTGTCTCTATGAAAGGGGCTGATCTACACAGATTGCCAAATAGCCATGTGATGGTGAGCACCAGTGTGATTTCATTGTGATGTAATGGACATGAAAATAAATATGAATTTTACCTATGGTGTGAACCACATATTTTCTCCAGGGGATGCCTGCTGTACGTCTTTTTTCTTTGTATAGCTATTGGCAACAGTTCCTTCTCACTCTTAAAAGTGTCTTAGATTGTATATAAATTATATATTCGCCACTCCTAAAGCCATCTATTTCTGAGGCTAATTTAACATGAGTTAGACTGTCTCTGTTCACGAGTAGGGAGAATTCTAGGATCCCACTGACATCTGCATAATCTGTCCTTGTGATACTATTCACGCTTTACAGCTGCACCTGATAAATTTATACTAGTAAGAAAGATGATAAAGAGCTGTGCTGGACCTCAAATTAACCCAGCTACTTAGGAATTCACCAGTTGCTACATTTACAAGAGGATTATGTAAAATAAAAACTCACAGGCTAACCTGTGGCTGACCGCTGAAGAGTCTAGTATTTCCTTCATCTAACAATACTGTTTAATTCTGGAGAAAACTGCAAACCTGAAGAGATCTTATTTAAATTCTGTGCTTAAGGAAATAAAACAATGAAGCTTTCTTAAAGTCATAATTATGTTACAATGTAAAAATTTTATGTAAGAAGCACTCAAAAAGTAACACATAAAGCAACACAATCAAACAATCGAAGAGGCAGAAGAAAATGTTGGAGTAGAACATGATGAACTTTCCACACTTATTTCTCTGCCTCCTTGGGTTCTGCTTAATGAACCAGCAGAATCTACATGGACACCTACATGTGTACATCTACCTACATTTTCTCACATATTCACATCTAAGAGTACATCATACTGTACATATTATATGTTACATATGTTATATTTGTATGTTATATATCACACACATATTGTATTATACATATATTTTACATGCATGTACATATTATGCACAATATAAATAAATACACTAGAAAACAAAACACGTACTAAAAAAATGGAGGCATTTCCGAAAGGCAGAAAACACGTGGATCAGATACGAGGAGAAACAAACATAAAGCTAAAATATATTCAGCAGATCCATCTGTGAAAGGAACAACAGCTACTACCTGTGAGAGGTACAAACTGCAATTGTCACTTCTGCACCAAAGACAGTAAACACTTAACGCTACATTGATTCAGGCACCTGGGACTGTGTGGCAAACCTCTGGCACACATGCCACAAGGAACTGATTGTATCACTGAAAGCTCTAAAAGGTTCGCCATCCCTGACCTAGGACAGGCAGTTAGTTACATTTCCCTTTTTCTTTGTTTGCTTGTCAGAATTCATCCGCAACTTTGAGTTCTTCACTTCTCTGCAGCAGAGAAGCTGATTTTCAGGGTGCCCACACGTGGGGATCATATCCTGGCTTGATTTTTTCGCTCTCATACCAACAAATATGAAAGTGAATGTGAAGGTGCTTACAGACTGTGAAGCATTACAAAAATGTTCACATTATCAACCTCTATCATCTCTGCTAACCATGACCAGCACTATCATCATAACCACCGTCATCATCGCTTTTGCCTTTCACCCAAACCAGGTCTGTCTGTTTTCTCTCCTTGCCTGACAGAGCAATGAAAAGCTTCTTTAAGCTTTGATTTGCCCTCTGAAAGTTTGACCTGTCAATTGCACAGTGCTTGGTCCTAACCCAGAAGTAGCTGTGAAGGAATTCCCTCCCCGCCACACTGAACAGTGCCCCGGAGGAGCTCACTACATTCAACACAGCCATTCCATCAGCGGAGATCTAATAACTCAGAAAATACTTCTTTCCTTGGAAGCTTTAAAGATATTTCTTGCAACCATCACAAACCCCTGGATTTTATTATAAGAGTTATGAAAGGAGAAGGTCAAATAGGGCTAGAGTATGTTCCAACGGGAGGGGAGACAGGAGAATCCAGAAGTCTTGCAATGATCTAATCACAGCCCCATTTGGGGACAAGAAATGGAATTCTGATTTTTCTCTAGTTTCTAGTCCAGTTTAATAGTAGGAATTATGCCCCAGCCAGTAATAGCACGTCCACAGCTGGAAACTTCTGCTAGAAAACACAAAGATCTGGAATCACATTGATGAGAATGAAATTCTATGACCTAGGAGACTTGATTATCAAAGTGTTTACCAACATTTCTTCCAAAATGGTCTCTATTCAGAAGCCAGCAGCAATTATTTCTTTTCGATTGGTTTTCGGATGCCTCTGTCTTGGTTTCTTTGTCCCAAGCATTGTGTTTCTCCCTGACCACACATATTATATAAATCCCAAAGGCTTTTATGTAGGAAGCAATTATGAAGGGTTTCATTTGTTTATATAATCAATGAACATTGATAAAGTAATTCTAAGTACTTGCTGGGAAAGTTTCTTCTTTTTTGTGTGTTTATTAATGTAGAGTTCTTAAGCTTTTTGGCTTTATGTGTGGGATTTGGGAAAAGTCCATGAATTTTCTGATATTGTATGCCTGATTTTATCTGTAAGCATGTTTCTCTTGGTAGAATTTCTATAACTTTCATCCAACTCTAAAAGAATCCATCTGTAAATATTAAGAATCACTAGTTTAGCAAATGGAAGTGTGGTGTGGATCTTTAAAGCTGAAAGTCTCTTCTATTTTCCTATTACAAATTCATCCTGTGTGCACATGCTAAGGAACATGTTTCAAAGATAAAATGTACTATAATCACTAAAATAATTTGCATTGTTCTTTAGCACCTATACAGAGACATATCCACATAAGTATATTTTCAGTGTGTGGATTGTGTTCTGATTTAAATCATCTTTTTGACAGCACCTGTGGTATTGCTGAAAGAGTCCTCATTGGCATCTGGGTCCTGCTGTGACTCCAGCTTTAGCGTCAGCTAACTTATGTGACCTTACACAAATTCACCTCGGCTCTCAGAGATCTTCTTTGCTCATGTGGAAAATACATGAATGAAAAGCACTACAGGACCAAGTCCTTAACACTACATGATATGTAGGTGCAGACTTCAGTTCAGGATCCCACAGGAGGTCTATATGCTTCCAGGGAGCAAAAGATAATCTGTCAACTCTACTCAGGAGCTAATTTGACTAACAGTTGTCCTAATCCCTTCATCCCATCACTTTTTGAATTCACAGGACTATGGTTACATATTTCACTAGTTGAAGTAAGATGTTCATCATTATAATCTTCCTTAACCTAATTAGGCATTTGCTTGAGAAATCTGATGCCTTGCTCATCTAAAAATTTTTCAAAAGTAGCTGTGATTATAGGATTAAGATAGTGACAGACAAGATAGCACCTTTAGAAAACTTCGGTTTAAAACGTCTGTCAACTGGTGATACACTATTGCTACTGTCTGTGTATGCCATGACTCCTTTTGTCACTTTTACTTAACTGTATTCAAACTACTTGTAGTAAAACATAAAACTTGTCCTTAAACTGATTCCACCTCATGTTTTAGTGAGAGACTGCACACTAGCATTAAGTTCCAATTTAACTCTTTCTCTGGTTTTGTAGTCTGGGTACACTGCAAAGACTGCTGCTGGATGGTCCTTTGAAATTCCAGTTTTTCCTTTTAGAAATACAATAGGCCCACAATAAATATTAATCATGAGTTTATCAACCTTAAAATTCCATACACAGATTGAAAAATAGATCATTTTATAAAATACAAGGAAAATGAATTTCCTTGAGAAAAGTAAAAAGTAAAGTGAAGTTTCCCAGTGAGATTTGTGGGACCATTAAGAGCTGGCATGATAGATGGCTCACAGGCAGCCCTCAGAAATTTGTTAGCTAATTAATTATTATAGGCAGCGTCTTATAAGTCTTGTGGACTGTGGGCTTTTAATTTCTACTTCCTTTATCACTTGGCATATGTTGTATGTACAGAACAGCCGCTCCCTCCATACCAAGTGCTGCTCAGAACTAGTTTCTACTCAGCGAGGGGCTGAAGGACGCTCCAGCCCTAACCTCGGCGTTCACCACCACCCACTTTAGAATCATTAAAAATCTAACAGTTTATAAAACAGGAATTGATGAATACTTAGTCAGCAGGTTTTAACATTTACTTTATAAATGTAAATTGATAACGCACTTTTGAAGGGTAAGATGAGACAGTCTATTGACTACCAGTATTTTCAATGAACTGGCTATCCATATACTTATCTATTTTAACATTTAATTGTTTATCTTTTTCCTATGAATTTGTCATATTCATTTATTTTGATCTCCTGCTTCAGGAACAGATGATGTGCTTATAAACGCCTGTGCATGCCCCAAAAGAGCCCAGGCTGGTTTCTGCTCTGCCCGCAGAAAGCAAGGCCTGGCTCTCAGCCTTGTTAGGATCCCTGGCTTCACACAGGCACCTTGTTCTTTGTGTTTCAGTCACCAGCCCCAGCCTCCTGACGGCCATCTCTTGTGTTTCTTCTACCTTGTAGTCACCAGAGCATACATCAACACCCTTGACATTTTGAAATTTAAAAAAAGTGCAAAGGCCAATGTCCAACCCTGGTGTAAGGACAAGTGATCATTTGGTTCATTATCAGTGGTATTTATATTTCAGGCTTAAATGAAGCCACACATCTCATTAGTCACTAAACATCCTTAAGGCAAAAGCTGCAAATACCTCAGAGAGATTTGGTGAACTTTGTTCTCAGAGTTGGATGAGTTTTCAAGGCAAAATAGGAGTTATAAATGATCTCTTACTTGTGTTTCATGGAACTTGGGAAGGGGATTGTTCACAGGCAGTCCTGAAGGTGTTTTTTTTCAATAAAAAGCTATTTTAGTCCTTAATTGAAAATAAAACACTTATGTACCCAGTGTTTATACAGTACATAAAGAGCTTAGAAACCAGAAAGTAGCTAAAGGAAATCAAGAAGCTAAATTCAAAAGTCAAATGTGGGCCTAATTTATCTGACAAAATGAGTTTGTAATATCAGTTTAGTATTTAATGCTTTCCATTTATATACTACTATATAAGGCTCAACATACTTCTGTTCAATTCATTTTAATGGATCCTTCCTTCATATTTTCCCTCTAGTTGATAAATCATAAAACCAAGACTCAGAGAATTTAAAGCATTAATATGTGGCAGGCAGAAGACAAATGTTACTATAATCAACTGTTGTGCATTACTATACTGTAGGCACTATAATAAGAATTTTCTATCTCATTTCATCTTCACACAAGTGCTAGGAGGCAGCAATATTGGTATCATTATATTCACTTCTGTTTTCAGCTGATAAATGTCTGAGGGATTTTAACCCAGATCTTTTAACTCCAATCTTGCTTCTATTTCTAATCATACTACTATATAATTTATTTCTCAGGCCATTTCTATTGAGATTTTTTTTCTCTTACCTCACCAGCTTTCTGTTCCCTTTACCATTCATTACTTTTGAAGGGGAAAACCCAAAGCATAACCCCAGAGTTGGGGTCAGGGTTAGGTTTCTGTGCTTATCTCCACCGATAATATGAATCGGAATGCAGATTGGCAAATTTTCCAACAACTCACCAGATCCAATGCAGCCGCTAGGATGGAGGCATCAGGTATAGTTCCTGGCTCGCAGCAGTTTAATAAAAACTGAAAACGTTTCATGCCTTGTCGGATTGCACCAAGATTCACCACATTTTTGCTTTTTCCACCATCTTGGTTGGGAGAAAGATGGTCATCGAAACTGTGACAACCTGTAGGTGTGTCATTGTGGAGGAATGAAAGAGAAGTCAAGTAGATCACAGATTCTAAAGAGCTTAAAAATACACAAGATTGGGTTCTCTGCATGTTTGAGGGTTGGCATGGAAACATTCTCCCCAACTCCCTCCCCTCCTTTCCACTTTCCAAATGGTTGATTAGAGCTCATCCTGACTTTGAGGAATTTATGACACATGGCACAGGAAGATGTAGAGTTTACCAAGCTGCCTTCAGGGAAAATCTGATCACTTTGCTACTGGGTTTCACTAATCGTAGTGTAAGTTCTTGGTAGACTTAGAATGATTCTTCCTGTAATGAGCAACTAGCTTCTGTTATTATAGAAGCATAATTGCTACAACTTAAGGTTTCTTACAAGAAATCTGTACCAAATGCAGCACTATGGAGAAGACATAAAACCTCTTCTGAGTTACAATGCAAAGAATCACTGACTGTTGGTGTCATGAAGACATTAGGGACTGGTCATACAATTCCAGGATTTCCATGGCATAGAATTACCTCAGACATTCGTAAATCCCACCTAATCCTTTGGGATCAGACTTTCTGGAGGGGGTGGATAAGAATATGTCCTTGTGAGGTCTCCCAGCCACCCTAACCTTGCACTGTAGGCACAGATTTGGAATCTCTTGACCTCTCCCTTTCTTCTTTCTCAGCAGTTAAACAACTTATGACTGGAAATCCTTCTGGAACATACTAAAATTCAGACTATCAAATCAGATAACTATAAATTTTATTCTCTAGGTCTAAGTGCTACACATATATATTTTAACAAACATTCCATATGATTTTAATGCAAGAGTTTGAGATAAAAAATCTAGAAGACTAGATAAAAAATCTAGAATTTTCATTACTTTTGGTTTAGTTTTCTCTTAGTTCCTGGTTACATTTTTAAAAAACCCAATTATCTTATGATTTTTCCCAAGCTTTTAGTACACATCCTTTATTTTCTTTATTTAGACAGGGTTTTGCTGTTTCAGGTTTCTTTTCAGGCTGGTCTTGAACTCCTGAAGTAAAGCAATCCTACAGCCTTACCCCCCAAAATGCTGAATTAACAGGTGCGTATCAACATGCCCAGCTTCATTATAAATAAAAATATTTAATATAGTTTTAAAATAAGACCTGCGTACATTCTCATAACTCTAAAATGTTATTATACTCAAGAATATATCTCTAGGACATGATGCACTGGTTTAGAATTTAGCTTAATTTGTGCTAATGCCTTTCATGTGGGATGTCAGTGCCACTCAGTCTTCACTGAGAAGTCACAAAGCTGATTTCCAGAAATAACTTTCCTGCCTCTTGTGTTAGGATTCAAGCCCTGACCTCCTAACCACTTCCCACCATGCTATGTTACATCCTTCACATGCTTACAAGTTCATGTGGAAGGTCAGACCTGGATGCTGCTAGGAGTACTACTTATGTTGGAAAATCTTAATGTAGGGCCGGGGATTTAGCTCAGTGGTTCCAGCGCCTGTTTTGCAAGCACAAGGGCCCGGTTCAATCCCTAGTAATCACATACAATACTGGGTGTGGAGACTCACGCCCAGCAGCAA
>PVIR01044519.1:0-11177 GCA_004026965.1 Petromus typicus
AAAAAAAAGGAAGGAAACAAATTTTATGTATATGGGGGTGGCAGTAGGGTGGGTAGGGCTATGGAAAAAAATGGGAATTAAGTTGTGTCTTATACTGGTACAAATCCCCATTATGGAGTGCAATCATGATGCACATATGTGATGTACCAATAAAGCTTATAAAATTAAAAAAAATGTGAAGGCAAAAAGGAGAAACAAAAATAAAACAATACTCTTCAGATATTGAGACAAATGTAAAAGATATATCAATACATTTTGGTAATCAATATAGTACTTGAAATTAAATATGTAGGTATGAGAATAAATTTAATTAAAAGTAGTATAACAAAAATTCACCATTTAAAAACCAAGTTACTAATATTCATCCTACCTGAATGCCCAGAACCAAGTATTGAACATTATGAATCATGTTCAAGTGTAAAATCAATGTAAATATATAGACTAGAGGAAAATCTTATATAGAATTTCTTTAGCTTTTTAAATTAATTCACCAAAATTCTAATACCATCCTTTATAACATTGGAAATGAAAATTCTTCTTTGTAGTAGGAAATGTGTATTACACTATAAAAATAGAACATTTCCTTCTCGACTTATACATGCTTTCAGAAACAGTAGTTTTTGCAGTGCTGCATACTTAGCATAAAGGCATTCAACCTTGAAAATTCATTTCAGGCATGAGAGACTTACATATATATTAAATATATATAGTAACTACTTTCTTTGATCAAAAGGCTTTATGATGAAGACTTTCCAAAGTGATAGCTTTTACTTACAGTTTGTATTCTGAAATCTAAAAGTACAAAAGAGGGTTAAAATTAAGCATATATATAATTTATGTTGATTACTAATAAAATTATAGCTGCTAGCACCAATTGTGTCAACTTTCAACAAATGATAATTAATTCAAGTAATGCAACAGCTTGCCAGACTTATTGAACCTTGTTTAAACTTGGCAGTCATGACACTATAAATAGAAATTCATTATAGCTTTACTTTATGACCTTTTTCCTGCTTTAATGAGAAGTAAATAACAGCTCATACTAGTAACGATCAGCCTTGAATTTTAGTCCCAGGTTCATAATTTAAGATAAATTGCATGCTTATGTAAACTTTCTAATATAAAAGTAAAGATTTCATCTCTAAAGTTGTAAAGGAAAGCATTTAACATGAGTTTTGCTAAATTAAATTTAAGAAGGTTAAAACAAAATCTCACCTGGAATTTTCTCTAAAGTATTTACTGTAGTTTATAAATTTAGCAGGTGGGTTTTGGCTGTGGTACCAATGCTAGATGTTTTCTACTATACCAAGATGACTTCAGTGTATAGATCAAAAGGAGTGGAGTGTTCAGTTCACATTGGTAGGAGCTGTCTCCCAAGCATTAAGATTTAGACATAACTAATGTTTGCTCATGAATATAAGCTGTCTCACAGGATCGATGAGCAAGTCCTTAGCATTAAGATTGAGTTTAAAGTCAACTGCTTTGATGCTATATGCCAGAAAGTTACATGTGCTTTTAGATCAAATGAATGCTGTATTTATGCGCAGTTTGGTGTGGAATGCTCAACTTACAGGACCTCAACATTTGATTTGTGGTTTGAGACAAAGGAAAGAAAGAGCAGTGAAGCAGACATAGTTAACAACCATATAAAGAACTACATTATTTTTTGCATTTTTTGCATTTAGATGCATGCCATGAGGCCATTTCTTCTCTACTAAATGTAAACAAGAGTTATGTGTATTTCTTTAACAACAAAGGAGTTAAGAAACAGGTATGCTTTCTGTACATTTTCTTTTCTCAAAGACTGAATGAAAAGGTAGGTGACGACAGGATTATTGAAGGCCATTAAACCAGGAAACACCAAATGGACTTGATGTGCATCAGAAATAATATCATGCAAAGCCATTGATAATGATATTGAAATATCTTTTAATCATTGTAATGCAGATTTTGACGTTTTTGCTGATAACACTTGTTGAATATATTTAAGGACCTGAAAAATAATGCCACAAATTTTCTTATAATTGCTAAATGTATGGCATTCTCATTTGTGCATTACAAATCCCAATGAATTAGTCAAGGTGGGGAGTGCAAATCAGAATATTTATGTGAGAAACAGACTTTTAAAAAGTTCCTCAGGACCATGGACTTAGTTAAGTGGTTCTGGCACCTGCCTCATAAGTACAAGGCCCAGAGTTCAATTCTTTGGACCTCCCCAAAGCAAGTTTCCAGGACACATTATGATAAATTTTGCAATAGAGCTGAAAATTCCAAGTCAGTTATCAATACTTTTCAAAGTTACTGTGTCTCATGACGTAGTGGCTCCACTGTATCTATGATGGATCTGAGTGTAATCTGTAAGACTCAGATCCATTTTCTTTCAAATATTTTATTGAGTATATTATATGTAGAACAAAGTATGCATATAAATTTTAGCTTTAAATATTTTCAAAAATTAAGCATATTTCTCAACCAACTTTGTGCTCCCAGAATTTTGATGTTCTCTACATTCTGGTAGTTAGTAATCCTGCTCAACGTTAACTTCTAATCTCTGCCTTTTAATCATAGTTTACTGCATGGTGTCTCATGTTTGAAAACAGTATATACTTGTGTGTCTATCTAGTTTCGCATTTTACATTTTTCCATATTTCTGTGTACATTTGACAAATGTAATTACAATGTTATTTTCTTGTCTATATAAAAATCTGTTCTACTGCTAATGAACTTTTGGGTAGATTTCCGTTTGCTAAGTGAATTCACAAAGACCAAAACAATGTACACAGAGTGAAATGTGAAGTGTATCCTACTCTCTGACTTCATCTATGTCCAAACAGTGACCACTTCAGTAGATCTATTTTAAGAAAAGATGGCTATCTGAAGACATTGGGCATCATTCTTCTACTTTTGTACAAATAGTTCTCTTTTTTAGTACTTGGGAAATCTACCAGTGGATCTTTCCTAATAAGTGAAATATGGGGAGACTGCCTTTAAATTTCTTTTCTACAGAAAATGTTGCAGAAATTAAAAGACCTTGCGAAGATTGAAAATATCAACTTACTGTAGGTCATAAGTGCTTCAAGCTTTCATTTGGGGTATGTAAATTTAAATTTTTATCTTATAAAGTTTTTTTTAAATAATTACTTCTTCAAGTAACAGCTTTGTGAACTTTTGATATTGTTATAGTCTTTTCTCAAAAATGTTTTATTTTGGGCTGGGAATATACCTCAGTGGTTCCGGCGCCTGTCTTGCAAGTGCAAGGACCCAGGTTTGATCCTTGTTAACCACATAACAATACTGGGCATGGAGACTCACGCCAGCAGCAATCAGCACCACATACCACAGTGCCGGGTGTGGTGGCTCATGCCTGTAATCCCAGCACTTGGGAGGCAGAGGCAGGAGGATTGCTGTGATGTGAGTTGGAGGCTGAGCTCAGGGCCAGTCTGAACTACAAAGCGAGACCCTGTCTCAAAAAAAAAAGTTTTATTTTGTAAACACTATATATGTAGAAGCATGTGAGCATTTAAAAATATCATACAAATGTTAGTCAGTACAAAGGACAAGTTTGCAAATAAATACATAGGTTAAATGTGAGGGACAGATTAAACAAGGCTAAGATCAAACCCTTTCAGATGTTTCTTGCTTAACTTTCACTTTTGGTCCTCCTTTTAAATTTACTTGCATCTGCTTTGTTAGACAACAGAGAATGGGAGACACAGAGAGGAGAGACACTATCCAGGAAAAGTGATGCCTGAAATTCTTGCCAGTGGAAGAACAGGAAGGCTCTCTCCAGAGCAAGGCATTGTGGTTATCGACGTCCATTTTCTCTTCTCAGGGGCTCCTAACCTGCTGGGACACTGAAGGGCCAGATGCACTGTTGGCATTGACTAAGCCCTCCCTGAGGGATCTGCAGTTTCAGATGCCCACTGCTCTTTTCCCTGTGCCAGTTAAAGTACACTGCAATCATAGGCACATTTATACCTTAATGAATTGAAAATTGGTTGTCTTTAAGTTTCTGATTTTTAAATACATTTTGTACAAATTGGATGAAATGGAAAGTAGGTTGGGATGGCAGAAAATGAAAGCTGCTACTTTGCATTAATCTTCACAATTGCCTATTTATTTTTAGTTTCTGAACCAATATAGCCCAGACTTGGCCCCTGTCTCTGCCAATAAGACAAGAATAATAAAATGGATAAATGCAAACCAATGAATGTTCAGGCTGCATGTTAAGTGTGAATTTTTTTTTCCACTGTAAAAAAAATGGTGTACATCTGGGGATAAACTCGCCTAAAGATTTGAAAGCCAATATCGGTTCAGCTGCTGTGGTTCGTTTGAAATCTACCTCCGACTGAGGTGTGAAACTTACATTTGATCCAGTAAATCTTGTCGATTGTTATTTTAAAGGACTGAAATGTGCTTTTATAGCAAAATTGCCTCAAATAAAAATACATTTTTACAATCTCACTCTGTCATAAACTTTCATGTCAGGTTTTAGCTCCACCATACAGCAGAGGATGCATTATAAAGGAATAGGAGAGGGACATGCATAATAACTAGTTTGAGTTCCATTGTCAGAGACCTCACTGGAGAGAGCCTGACAACACTGAGACCAGTACCACTCATGTGATGAAATATTCTACATTAGGTAGTCAACTAGATGTGATAGGCGAGTATGTTTTAATGTTATTGATTATTATTGGAAAATAGCTCTTTTGTTTGATATACTGTAATACTGTAATGTTATACATATACAATGACTTTTATAGAATGTAAGTAGAATTTTTTTTCTTTTACTTCATTTCCTAAAAACATTATCAAAAATCTCCAAGTATGATCCCATAGGAGAAAGGCTATGCTAAGGAATTATTGGCACATAAATGACAGTAGATATCAATGGTAGAGAAGAAATTGGTATGTGGTTTTTATCTCAGTGGGTGTTTTATTTGTAAGTGTAGTAGTCTGTTTCATTTCCAGCTTTAGACATTTGGATACTTCATAAAAAATATTTAAAATAATAATTAAGATGTGAAACAATTTCAAGGAATTATTTACCTCTTGCAAATAACAGGCATCAGTATGACATGCTTATATTTTCCAAAAAGCAACTCCTCATTCTAAAGACTGAGTCACTTAAGACGCCAGTATTTTTACATATTCATATACTTGCATGTGATATAAGGTACTCACAAGGTCTTCTCCTTGACATTGATGCTATAGTGTATTCTTAGGGAAAGTCATACAGGACAGGCTATGCGAAAAAGCTTTGAAAATTAAAAAAACAACAAAACAAAACAAAACAAAAAGAACAGAGTCGAGAAAAACATTTGTTTGTTACTTTTTACACTTAGGAATATATTGAATTTTGGTACAAAATCCACTTTGTGTAGTTATTTCAGCTAGGATGAACTTCAATATGGTTTGAGATGACTTTAAATTGATTTGTGGTGCTAGACTGCTAAAACATGAAAGTATGAGGACTGGCATCTCAGTATTGAGTACTTTTTCATTATAAAAAACTCTAAAGAGATATTAGCATAGCCCAGGCTATCCTTGAACTCTCAGCAATCTTCCTACTTCTGCTTCCAAGTGCTAAAATTACAGGTATGAGCCACCACACCCTGCATTGTGGTATATGGTACTGTGAATCTTGTGCTTTCCAGGTAGATGTTTCAACCACTGAGCTAAATCCCCAGCGCCCCCCCCAACAAAACTGCACTTTTTTGAACAAACAAGAATTCTTGTAATTATCTGTATGATTGTTTAGAAAAACAGCAAAGTTAATTATTTATTATCTAAGAAGAGTAGTAAGTATTTAAATGCTACTGAGTTCAATATAAGAAAAGGATTGAGATATTTCTTATTTGGATGAAAAGTAGAAATCTAAACACATGATTCTAGAAATTATAATCTGGGGAAAGCAGACCAAATGTCACTGGAATTCTTAACAGAGTTAGCTGAGGCAAAAGACCAGAAAGAATGCATTCAGCATAATTTTATAAACACTTTTCAAACTCTTATATAGTAAGATTTTGTTTTAGGTTCGTGGATATGTAGATAAATGAAAAAATATTCTAGCCCTCACTGAGTCCACAAATATTATATCCATCATCTTTATCATCTTTGTCATCAGTGTCACCATCATCACCATTATCATCACCAACACAGATAATATTTACCATGTGCCAGTAAACGTAGTTGTTTAGCAAACCCTGCCAAAACTTCACAGAGTAAGCAAACATATTATTTTCATCCTAAAATGAGAAAACTAAAGCATAAATACCTTACCCACAATCACAGATAACTTGAATTTAAAGACTCAAACAATCATCTTCCTTACTTGTTTATTCTCTGTACCTTTAAATTATGCCATATAAAAATACCAGAGCCCATGGTAATATTTGACAAGATATACAAGATGGGTGTGCCTTTGTCTGTGGATAATAATCTTAATGATGGATAGATGAGAGGAACAACAGTTGAAGAGCAGGGAACAGTATTAGGAAACACAGGACTAAATGTATTGGCTTTATCAGGGACCTTACTAAAATGTTGTGTCTTAGTACCAGACCAGACATTCTGAATTAGAACATGATCCCTAGTTTTGAAAATGTCTAAGCTCTCTGATCCATTCTAATAGGTTCCAGAGCTATCTCACAATCAGGTTTGAAAAAATTTGAGACAAAAATTTGCTGCAAAAGTCTACCTCTTTAATAGACAACAGTGCAGAATGTTGGAATCCTCCCATTTGTTGCTAGATGGCACTTTAAACAACAAAGGAATCAAAACCATTGCTTTACCTTGACAACAACAACTTCTTTCCAATCACAGTGGACCCTTAACTTACACACTCAATAGGCTTTTGAGGGATGATTGGAAGTAAGTCAACACAGATGAGATCTGGATGTTTACCTAAGCACGTGCCATAGAGGCAGATGAATCCTCCATTGCACTAAATAATCCAAGTTTTTCTTAGGTCATGTAGCACATTTCTTGAGGGTTCACTACAAATGTCCTACCAACAGATGTAGAAAGATGCCACCAAGTTCCATCATATCACAGTTCAGTCTAAATTTGATATACTTCAGTGAAATTTGTTTGTGGTATATCTTTGTTTTCTGGGGTTTTGAAATTAATTATTGTCTCATAAATGCAATAAAATAGAGAGAAATGAATAAAGTTATTCTTTATAAGCCTGTCTCAAAAACTCTGCTAGCCACTGTGACTTTTAAAAAAACATTTTAATATAATTTAGTTCAAGAATCAGTAGTACAACTAGGACCATTTCATTTTTTTTTTTTTCGTTTCAATTGAAATTCTCTAACAATATGTTTTAGCTTTGTATCTGTGGATTAGTTTCATGTACGTGAACTTAAAGAAGTAGTTGGGACTAGAGGGAAGCCTAAATACTCTTATAACCATAACTCATAAACACCAAATTTAATACACTCCTTCTAAGAATTTTCTGTTTTCTCTTCATGTACCAGCTCTCATATTAATGCCTTTCAAACACTCAGATACTATACACTACAAATTTATGGTTCTGTCTAATATAGCCATGTGATGTAGGGCTCTCTCAGAAGAAGAATAATATCACTAAGACAACAAAAATAAAAAAGCAATAAACAGGAAAAAGGACATAAAAAAGCACAATGCAACAAAGAAGAATCATTATATAAAACATTATATAATTTCTTGAGTGACAGGAGAGAATCTGTGTCTATAAACCAAGACTGGGCCATAGTGAAACAGAGATATTCACAAAGGCAGAGGTTTGGAATATCAAAAAAAGCTAAAACTTTACATGATTTTAAAAAGAAAGAAATGTGAACTCCCAAGAATCATATTTTTATCTGCTAAAATGATGATATATCATTTTTGTGGTACTTTGATTTGGAGAAAAAAATTCTGCATAGGCTTCAGAAGATGATCCTGTTTATTTGTCTTTCTTGTAAATGAATTTTGTTATAGTACAATGAAGTAAGGAATCAGTGTAAGGATTAATGTGTGCTGCCTTCTCTCATAGAGTTAAATATTGTCCAAACTGTGAAGAATTTTCTAAAGATATTAGTAGAATTTGCAGACAGTAAGCTGACTATAATTCAGACTTCAATATATGTTTTCTTTCATTATATCATTAGGAGGAGAAAGTGTGTGTGCATGTGTTCACGTGTATGTGTGTGTGTGTGTATGTGTGTGTGTGTGTGTGTGTATGTGTGTGTGAAGGATAAGGGCTGACAATGTGGCAAGAACCACGTAATTTCCCTACTATAGTGTTAACTATCAGTATATTGATCTCAGGGCTTAAGGATGGATTGAGTTTCACTGGACAGCACTGTTTACTTCTGAGTAGTGTCTTATCAGAGGAAACTCTTCTGTTATTTTCCTGGTCTGCTCGCTCTTTTCTTTGAGGTCTGATCAAATACGCTGACACATTTCTATAACATTTCCAACCTGAGTAGTGTATGGCTTATGCAGGTCCCTTTCAGCTTAGTTTGGCACATTATTTAGACGTGCTACCACAATCCTCTTTTTTTCTGATTCAGAGGTCCAGCTTTGAATGCACCTCTTAGTCTCGACACAGATCACTTCACCTACCACAGGGGATTTTAAAATTATTTTCTGAAGTACATTTATTTAGTTATTTCGATTGCACTAGTACTTCCTTTTGTTTGATTATGTTTTAATCTTTTTTAAAAAATCTTTATTGGTACATTAAATATACACATCAAGAACGCACTCCATAATGGGGATTGGTACCAGTATAAGACACAACTTAATTCTCATTTTTTCCCATAGCCCTACCAACCCTACCACCCCCCATATACATAAAATTTGTCTCCTTATTTTTTTTGTTACAATCTCAACATTTTCCCCTTTCACCCTATTTTACTTAGAGCATTTTCTATTTCACAATATATAACATACAATGCTAGGACTCATTTATATCTTTATTTTTTCATACCAGAGAAAAGATGCGATATGTACCTATCTGTGCCCTATTTATTTCACTTATGAGGATATCCTCAAGATATGTCCATTTAAGTAGAAATGATTCAAACTTATCATTTTTATGGCAGAGTAATATTCCATTCTGTAGAAGAACCACAGCTTTTTTATCCAGTCTCCAGGTGATGGACATTTGGGTTGTTTCCAAGACGTAGCAATCACAAATTGGGCTGCTATAAACATGGGTGCACATATGTCACTGTGATATGAGTGTTTTAATTCTTTTGTGTATATACCTAGTAGGGCAATGGCTGGGTCAAATGGGACCGTCAATGCTAGCTTTTTGAGCAATCTCCACATTGATCTCCACAGGGGTTGTACGAGTCTACAGTCCCACCAACAGTGGAGAAGGGTTCCTTCTTCTCTGCAGACTCGCCAACATTTGGCCTTGTCTGAATCTGAAAGGGCAGCCATTCTATGTGGAGTGAGATGAAATCTCAATGTTATTTTCATCTGCATCTCTTGAATGACTAATGATGTTGAGCATTTCTTCATATGCTTCTTAGCTGCTCTTACTTCTTCCTCTGAAAAATATCTGTTCATTTCAGATGCCCATTTTTGAATTGGGTCATTAAATTTGGGTGGGCTGATTTTTTTGAGCTCTTTATATATTCTCGATAGTAGCCGTTTGTATGAGGAACAGCTGGTAAAGATTTTTTCCCACATTGTTCGTTGCCTATTTGCACTGTTGGTGGTTTCCTTTGCTGTGCAGAAGCTTTTTAAAAGAACGAGGTCCCATTTGTTGATTTCCTCAGCCATTTCCTGTGCTATAGAAGTTTTGTTCAAGAAGTCTTTCCTTAAGACAATTTCTTCGAAAGTTGTACCTAACCTGTCTTGCAGAAGGTTTAGAGTGTCTGCTTTAATATTTAGGTCTCTTATCCATTTTGGTCTTAGCTTGGTACATGGTTAAAGAGTTAGATCTAGTTTTAGCCTTTGGCAAAAAGGCTAAAAGTCCAGTTTTTCCATTGAGCACCATTTGTTAAAGAGGCTATCTTTCCTCCATTGAGATTTTTTGGCTCCTTTGTCAAAGATGAGGTGGCTCAATGTATCTGAAGTAGTTTCTGGATCTTCTAGTCTACTCCATTGATCCTCAGCTCTGTTACTTTGCCAGTACCACGCAGTTTTTATCACAGTGGCTTTACAGTATAGTTTCAGGTTTGGAGTTGTGATGCCCCCCACCATGTCCCTGTTGCTTAGAAGTGATTTGGCTATTCTAGGTCTTTTGTGGTTCCAGATGAAAGTTTGAATTTTTTTCTCTAGATCTGTGAAATATGCTGTTGGGATTTCAATTGGGATTGCATTGAATGTGTAGAGTAGTTTTGGGAGTATAGCCATTTTGACAATATTGGTTCTTCCTACACAAGAGGAAGGTATGTCTTTCCATTTTTTGATATCATCTTCGATCTCCTTTTTCAGAGTGCTATAGTTTTCAGAGTAGAGGTCTTGCACCTCCTTTGTAAGATTGATTCCTAAGCATTATGTTTTCTGGGATGCTATTGTGAAAGGGACTGACTCTCCAATTTCTATCTCAGTGGGTCTACTGTTTGTGTATACAAAGGCTATTGATTTTTTTAACGTTGACCTTGTAACCAGCTACTCGGCTAAAATTAGCGACTAGGTCCAGCAGTTTTTTAATTGAATTTTTAGGATCCTTTAGATAGAGTATCATGTCATCAGCACATACTGACAATTTAACTTCTTCTTTTCCAATCTGTATTCCTTTTATTTCTTTCTCTTGCCTAATTGCTATGGCTAATATTTCCAGAACTATACTGAACAGAAGTGGTGAGAGAGGACACCCTTGTCTTGTTCCTGAGTTTAGTGTGAAAGATTTCAATTAAATTTTTTTTATCTTTATTGGTACATTAAATATACACATCATGATTGCACTCCATAATGGGGATTTGTACCAGTACAAGACACAACTTAATTCTCATTTTTTCCCATAGCCCCACCCACCCTACCACCCCCCATATATAAAATTTGTTTCCTTACTTTTTTGTTACAATCTCAACATTGTCCCCTTTCATCTTATTTTACATTGAGCATTTTCTATTTCACAATATATAACATACAATGCTAGGACTCATTTACATCTTCATTTTCTCATACCAGAGAAAAGATGCGATATGTACCTATCTGTGCCCTATTTATTTCACTTATGAGGATAT
>PVIR01044520.1:0-11159 GCA_004026965.1 Petromus typicus
AGTTAATCAAGGCTTCTTTTTTTCACTGTGACCAAATAAGTGATTTTAAGATCTGTTTTGATCCCAACTTGCATGATTTCATGTGCTGGCTTTGATTTTTTGGGGTTTCTAAGTTTTTTGGATCACTTAGGAAATAATCCTCAGAATTTTTATCCTAAAAACTCAATGCATGGCAAGCAATCTTATTATGCATATTACATTGGCCCTCAAAATAGAAAGCAGAAGTTACTATGTGTGTCAAATATACAAGAGGATGAAAGTCTATGGAGTTAAAAGTGCCTCATTTAATTAAAATACAGTTTATGGAGTACATACTTAGCATGTGCAAGACTTGGGTTCAATCCCAAGCATCAAAAATATCAAAGCAAGTATACAGTTTCAGACAGATGTCCTAATTACTGCCTTTTCAAAGCTGTATGACTTCTCATACCTTTTTAATTACTTAAGTTTCAAGTGTCTTCTTTCAAATTTGGAGATTTTCTGTATCATATAAACCTTTCTTCCTTCGTAGTTCAGGGAGAAATTTGAATTTTTCACAACACACTAAAGTCTAGTCAGACATAAAACTCTATGTAAATTATATAACTTATTTTCTAAAAGCAGTAAGAAGTACATACTGTAAGTGTCTTCCATGCTGAAGACGAAGGAGGTGATTTCACGTGCTGGGGGGAAAATCAGGAAGGAAGGAATTAGTAACGAAACGTACCAAAGGCAGCCCTGAGTAGTGAAACATTACTTCTTAATTATAAGAAATCCATAGCATGTGCCTCTTTCCCTAAACATTTTTTTCTCATTAAAAGCTTTCCTTCCTCCTCTGAAATATTTTCCCCTGTGGAGTACTGGGGTTTGTACCACAGGCAATTAGAGTGTAGGTAAGCAGTGTATCAGAGATAGCTACATTCCCAGCCCTATTTTATTTTATTTTTTTTGAGACAGGGTCTCGCTTTGTAGTTCAGGCTGGCCCTGAGCTCAGCCTCAAACTCACATCACAGCAATCCTTCTGCCTCTGCCTCAGGAGTACTGGGATCACAGGTGTGAGCCACCACGCCTGGCACTGTGGAATGTGGTACTGATTGCTGCTGTGGTGAGTTTCCACGCCCAGTATTGTTATGTGGTTACCAGGGATCGAATTCAGGCCCTTGCGCTTGCAATACAGGCGCCGGAACCACTGAGTTATATCCCCGGCCAACCCTATTTTATTTTTTGAGACAGTTACACAGCTGTCTTGGCCTGGATTTGAATTCATAATCGTTCTACTTCAGCTTCTTGAATAGCTGAGATAAAAAGAAGGCACAATTCATATGGGACTCCTATGAAACATTTTAACATCAATAGCCTAATCTGCATTCTCAGAATAAATTCTAGGATTCACAAATAGGCTATTATTGCCTACACACTACTAGGGGTCTGATGCTATGTAACACTAGAGGGCACAAGTCAAAACTGTAAAATGTTATTTTTTAAATCTGGACAAACATAGGAATAGGGTATTTTCTATTTTGAGACAGCATCTTGCTATGTCTTCCAGGCTGGCCTTGAACTCACAGGGTTCCTTTTGCCTCGGCCATCTGAGTGTGAGTACTGGGATTACAGGCCATGTATCACCACATCTGGCTTAAGGTACTACTCTAAAGCTCTCCTCTTAAATTTCTAAAAACTACAAGGTGGACAGGCTACTCATCTTGACCCCCTTTAAGACCTAGGAATGATGGGTAACTGTGTTAGACAGTATACTCCTAACTCATTCAAAATGTTCAGCTATTTAGATTATCATTTTTATGGCTTTTCTTAAACATGACCAGGAAGTGCCACACTGATGTTTCTCTCTTCTAGTGATGTTTTATTTTGCCTTTTCCTCCGCAGAATGCTATGCCTAGATTTGTTGATTTAAACCTCTTCAATTAATACTGAAGTCCTGTACTCACTGAGGGAAAACTTGTGAATGTCAGGACTCAAGAACTACCTACTGTGTATTATGGATGACAGTAATAAGTTTAAAAAATCTAATAGAAATGTGAAAGATTAAAAGAGAAACTTTCATAGTTTGAATTCTTGTTAACTAGGGATCTCTACTGAGCACTATAATTAAATAAAATAATACAGGAAAAAACTAATTCTATGTAAAACTACTCCCATACGATGCTTCTGAAAATTGGTTATATTTACAGCTGTTTCCAGGCAAGCTACCGTTCAGCCTCGCATATAGTTCCATACCCTTCCCCCCATTCTATGACATAAGCAGCTGTAGAACTTATGTTAGGAAATACAAACGATCAACTGGTAGAGCCCATTTGTTAATGATTGGGTTAAGATATTGGACCTTTTTATACATAGTTACTGCACACTTTTTAATTAAAAATAGAAGTTTCGAAGAAAGAACCAAGTATTCAGTTTCTTCATTTTTAAAACATATAAAGGAGTGATAACTGCTATATTCAGTGACATGTAAGGGAACCAATCTCTTTTTTTCCTGCAAGAAGACTAATTATAGTAGAGTAAGGGCACTGGAATTTTTAGTACCATCACTCAACTGTGTCCCTTTAAATATATTCCATATCAAAATGTTAACAGGTGATCCTGTTCCCTAATACTAGACCAGGTTTTGAGCGAAACGAAGCAGTTAAATTTGGGAATGCAGTAAAGCGGGAAAATACTATCTCAATTCAACAGAATTTGAGCCCTCTATAGAAGAATTATTTTCTCCCTTTAAACAAAACCAAACTGAAACCTGAACAGTTTTAAGCAACGGGACTAAAGAGAAGCTGGGGAATATGGTTAATTTAAAAAGAAGGTTGAAAAGCGTGCTAGGGAAGCCTTCGAGGGATCGATGGCTCGCAACCAGCCGGCATCCAAATGAACTTCGTCGAGTTACAGCTGAAAAGTACGGGCGCAAAAGGGCAGAACTGATGCTAAATAGCGCAAGTAACCCAGTATCTTACAGGTGAATTGTCTGAAGAAGCCAGGCCGCGACCTGCAGCCCCTTCTTACCTCAGCGGTACCACGCTCGGCCCACAGCTGCCTTCACGCACAGTCACGCCTTAGCAACACCCACTTCCGGTGGAGGCCCACGGCTGGGGCCGCCCACTTCCTGTGACGTCACTTTCTTCTGGCCCAGTATTGGGTCGGGAGGTCCTCGGCTGGGGGGTTGGGAGTGTGGGTGTGCCTCCTTCGCCAGCCCCTTCCCCACTCAGCCCCAGTCTTAGCCCCCTCCACGATGGTAGTGGGCATGCGTGGGTGGAACTTCAGGGTCCTGACCTGGGCTTTGTGGCGGCCATTTTAGAAAAGAGAATGAGCATTTAGGAATGAGACTGTAGAAGTCGAGCGCGGTCTGGAAAGAATCCTTATTTGTAGAATTTTTGTGACTAGAAATATAATTTAGATTTGGGGAGGAGAGAAAAGGAATTATGAAGGAGATACAACAGTCAAAAAGTAGCCCAAACCAAAGGGCAGGAATACTGACTTTTAACAGTTATAGAATCTCGAAATTCAAGAGGGAATTAGTAGTACCAGAGAATGGTTGGTAGGATGGCAGATGCTCTAGTAGCATTAAAAGGAGTTTTAGGGCCAGGCATGGTGGCTCATGCCTAAAATCCCAGCACTCAAGAGGCAGAGTCAGAATTGCTGTGAATTCATGACTAACCTGGGCTACGTAGTTAAGGGTTAGCCTGAACTACAAAGTGAGACCTTGCCTCAAAAGTTTAAAAAACAAGGAGTTTTAGGTTGAAGAGGACAAGTGAAGATTCTGACCCAAAGTTCATTAGGAAAACAAGTACCAGTGTGGATGGTGATTTTGTTGTTATTTGTTCTTTTGAGACAAGGTCGCACCATGTAGTTCAGGCTGGCCTTGAACTTGTGATCTTCCTGCCTCACCCTCATGGGTACTGGGTTTACAGGCCTGTGCCACCAAGTTGGCAGATGAGTGGTTAAATGGAAGTGTAACCATTTGGCTGTAAACCCCAAAAAGTGGTAGAGGCTTTAAAACTCTCTAAGGAAGGAATCAGTGGAGTTTGCAATTACCTGGGAAAGCATTATGGAGTAAAGGGATTTATGAACTTTAGAGGGGCTAAACAAAAAAGGAAGGTGTTGATGAATGCAGGCAAAAGGGATGATATTTTTAAAAAGCTAAGTCTCAAAGATGTGATATGACAAAAAAAATTGTGCTCTCCAGATTATGAGGCAGTCTGAGGATTTAGCTTAGTGGTTTCCGTATCTGCCTTGCAAGTGAAAAGGTCCTCAGTTTGATCCCTGGTAACCACATACCACAATGCTGGGCGTGGTGGCTCACACTTGTAATCCCAGCACTCAGAGGCAGAGGCAGGAGGATTGCTGAGAGTTCAAGGCTTGCCTGGTCAACATAGTGAGCTCAGGACAGCCTGAATTACAAAGTGAGATCCTGTTTTTAAAAAAAAAAGAAAAAGAAAAAAAAAAAAGAATAGGTTCCACTCAGTCACTAACTTGCTGGGTTTACACTGAAGATCTTCCACCGTCACCCTTGAAGCGTGCTGGGATTAGCGGCACGTCCCACGGCGGTTGACTGGTTTAGAGATTCTTAATCACGTCCACACATCACGATTGCCTGCGATGCTGTTAGGACACACCAGGCCGAGTTCCCATTCCGGACCAATTAATCAGAACGAGCTAGGAATAGTTGTTGTTGTTGTGTGTGTGTGTGTGTGTTTTTTTTTTTAAACTATCCAGATGAATCTAATGTGCAACCAGGGTTGAGGACCACTGACCTAGGCACTGTTCTGAGTTTACAAAAGGTTTTCTTTCACCTGAATGGCTCAGATGATTCATGTGAAGAAGGAACACGCCGTTAAAGTGCTTTTCCAAAGATAATTGCTAGGAGTGAAAGCTTTGCTGCAAGCTTTCCACAAAGCGTTTTAGAGACAGCTGTTGTTTTGGCAAGTCAGTTTCAGATTGTTAGCAAATAGTTCCACATAATTTTCATGAAACCCTAACCTCTGACTTTATCACATTATCTGTGTTGAATTAGTAGGGCCACAGTGATGTGAGCCAAAATGTGAATTTTCAGATTTCACATGGCAGTAATCTGGGTGAGTGTTGTCATTATTACCGTGACGTGTAAGTTCTTCTTATTCAGATACCTGCAAATTGAAATTTCTGAGGAAGAAGGAGGTAGGAGAGGAAGAAGACTGGGCCCTAACCAGAATCCCAAATCAGGCTTTCCTGCACTCAGAGAGGCCTTGTTCAGGTGATGGGGTCCTCAGCTGATAAAGCTGCTGCGTTTAGCACCTGTGAGCAAGCCTATGGCTCACAGACGGAATTCAAACCTGCCTTTCAGGGGGGATTTTGAAATAAAAATGCACCACACATTTATTCTTTTCAACCCAGAAACATTCCGCTTTATCTGAGATCCCCGCTGAGCTCGCTTTCAGACTGGTTTTCCGGCCAGGTTGATTATATATGAAAAGGAAAAACAACAACAACAACAACAAAAAAAACCCAACCAAAAAAAAAAAAAAAACCAAGAGCCCAAGTTTTTCAAACAAACACCAGTCTAGGAGTTAGAGGAGACGGATATGCCAAACTGAATACTGAGAATTTTTGATTTTATCTGCATCTTCTAGCATTTATCTTTATAGATTATATTTTAAAATTAATAGTAAAAAAGTTTATGGACTAATAATTAAAAAGACAAACCTGTACGTTAGTGATTGAATAATCTTTGTTAGGCTGGGTACGGTGACACAGGTCTGGATTCCCAGCTGCTCAGGAGGCCGAGGCAGGAGACCAGAAATTCAAGTCCCACCTGGGCAATTTAATGAGACTTACTTTCTTTCTCTTTTCTTCCTTCCTTCCTTCTCTATCTCTCCTGTCTCTCTTTCTTTGGAGACAAGGTCTTGCTCACTAGATTTGCTCACTCCTTGCCCAGGCCAGCCTGGAACTGCCAGCAATCCTCCTGCCTCTGCTTCCTGAGTGCTGGGATTACAGGCGTGAGTCACCATGACCAGCATTGTGACATGTGGTACTGGGGATTGAACTCAGGACCTTGTGCCAGGCAGATGCTGAAGCCATTGAGCTAAATCCCCAGCCCCACAGTGAGACCTTATCTGAAAAACCAAAATGAACCAAAAAAGGTCAGTGGTAGAGAGCCTGCATGTTGCACTCAAGCCCTAGATTCAATTGCCAGCACCATAAGACAGTGGTAACTTGGTCAGAAAATGAGTTTTTTTAGTCTTTTTGGATTGAAGGGCTTCCAGTAGTATTTGAGCTACATCAGAAACTTCAGTGTGGCAGAAAGCCTAATAAACTCTTGCCCGTCAGAAGACTAAAACACTGTCTTTCTTTGTTTCTTTTTCCTTTTTTGGGACCTGGGATCAAACCTAGGACCTTGCCCAGGCCAGGCAGGTGAGGCGCCACTACATCCCCAGCCCATCCTTCCTTGCTTTTGACTTAAATTTTTCAAAGTCTTAGGTCTTTCATTTAATTATAAACTTTTTTTTTTTTTTGATACCAGGATTCAAACTAAGGACCTTGCACTTGTGTGGTAGGTACAGAACTACTGAGCTAAATCCCCAGCCCTTATTATGATTTCTTTTCTCTCTCTTTTTTTAGGTACCAAGGATGGAATGCATGACCTTTTTGTTTGCAAGGTAAGTGGCAGTGCCACTGAGTTAAATCCCTGGAGTTAATTATGATTTTTGACTGGAGTTCAGAAGTGTATAATTAAAAATAGAATAAATATGCTGTAAGCAATTGTAAATTAAAATAAAGGATTATGGAGAAATGTGATATCTATTCTTACTGCTAAAGAAATACAGTTATTGAGAGATATTATTATGAGGAAAGAAAAGTTGGAGTTTGATATAGTTGTTTAGGCATAGCAGGGAGAAGTGGTACAAACTAATGAAAATAAATTTATGTTTAAAAAAGAGCTGCTAATGAGAGCTTGCTAAAAGGTAGCCAATGTTCATCTTGAGAAAACTAAAGTAAGATACAAGATAAGTAGGAGAGGAAAAAGAGGTGATGTTTTGTCTGTCCTAATATAAATGTTACATATCTCTGTAATGTACATTGTCTGTATTAGTTAACAGTATGTGACACTCAAGAAATCCATTTTGTGCTCTTCCTTGATATATATAGGTAGTTCTTTTCGCCAGAATTCAGGAAAATATAGCTTTTTACATACTTTTTAGTGCTGGCATTTAACATGTAAATTGTAAGCCAAACTTTGCAAATTGTTTTAGTATTGAACAGATAGGTATAGAAATGGGAACTTTCTGGGCCAGGGATTTAGCTCAGTGGTTCCGGCGCCTGTCTTGCAAGCGCAAGGGCCCAAGTTCGGTCCCCCGGTAACCACATAAAATACTGGCTGTGGAGACTCACGCCCAGCAGCAATCACTACCACATACCACAGTGCCGGGCGTAGTGGTTCATGCCTGTAATCCCAGCACTCGGGAGGCAGAGGCAGGAGGATTGCTGTGATGTGAGTTTGAGGCTGAGCTCAGGGCCAGCCTGCACTACAAAGCGAGACCATGTCTCAAAAAAAAAAAAAAAAAAAAAAAAAGAAATGGAAACTTTCTTTTTTAGCCTTTTTGTGACAGGGTCTTTTTCTGTGTTGAACTCATTATGTAGCCCAGACTGTCTTTGAACTCTGCAATCCTCCTGCCTCTGCATCCAAATGCTGGTATTACAGGCATGAGCCGTCTGGCACTGTGGTATGTGGTACTGATTGCTGGTGGGTGTGAATCACTATGCCTGGCACTGCTGTATGTGGTTACTGGATTGAACCAGGGCCCTCGCACTTGCTAGGCAGACACCTGAACCACTGAGCTAAATACCTGGCCCAATTTTACCTTTTTTTTTGTACCAAAGCTGCTTGGACAGCCTGCACTAAAAGGCCTGGAAAGTCTTGACCAACATGGGCATATAAAGATGTGAAGCCAGTGAGATGTGTTTTGGTACATATTTAGGACATGAGTTAGGGGCTGAACAGACCCCCTTCCACCAGTTTGTACTGTGAATGGAAGAGCTGAAACTTTAAAACCTGATTTTAGGTAAGATACTTTATACTTGGAAAGGCTAATCACTATTCCATGAAAATAATTTGCCCTAACAGGACTTTCTGGAGAAGAAAAAATCCACTACCAAGATTTTTTGAAAGGTGGATTTATTCTGGTAGAAATATTTAGCCAAGAGCATTGAATCTCATTTTACCTAAGCAGGGTTTTCAGGGATGGATTCTTTGCATTCAGAAAACTTGCCTGTGAGCCCAGGACTGGGATGCAGTCAAGATCATGCCCATACTAAGGCATCTGACAGCTAAACAATAAGAAAGCAGAAAATCAACAGCTCCCTATACATGAATGACATGCTTTTTGAGAGAAATTGGAGAAACAGCACCTTTCACAATAGTACCCCCCAAAATGAAACACCTAGGCACCATTCTATGAAGAAAATAAAACCAGGATTTAGTTCAAGTGATATTGGGCCTACGTTGGAAGAACAAGGGCCCGTGTTCCACCCCTGATACCAGGAAAAAAAAAAGAAGAAAAAAAAAAAAGAAAGTAAAAGATCTCTACATAGAAAACTGCAGGACTCAGAAAATGGAGATTGAAGAGGAATATCAGAAGATGGAAATATATTCCTTGTTCTTGGGTAGGAAAAACCAATAGAGTGGAAATGGCCATATTTCAAAATTGTTAAACAGATTTAATGCAATCCCAATCAAAATTCCAACAGTGTATCTCATAGAATTAGAGAAATCAACCTGAAAATTCAAGCTACTGTGATAAAAACAGCATAGTACTGGCAGAAAAATAGACATAGGGATTCATAGAACAGATTAGAAAATGCAGGAACAGCTCCAGACATACTCAGCCACTTTATCTTTGACAGAGGAGCCAAACACATTCTCTGGAAGAAAGACAGCCTCTGCAATAAATAGAAAAACTTGGTTTCAACCTGCCGAAGACTTAAACTAGGGCCAGGCATTTAGCTCAGTGGTTCAGGCGTCTGCCTGGCAAGCGCAAGGTCCTGAGTTCCATCCAGGATAACCGAATACTACAAAATGTTGGGCGTGGTGGCTCACACCTGTAATCCCAGCACTCAGGAGGCAGATGAAAGATGACTGCTGTGAGTTCCAGGCTCTCCTGGGCTACATAGTGAGCTCAGGACCAGCCTGAACTACAAAGCAAGGTCCTGTCTCAAAAAAGAAAAAAATTAAACTAGACTCATATGTTTCACAATGCACTAAACACAGATAAAAAAGGGATCAGAGATCTAAAATGTGAAATGGAATTACTAAATCTGCTGGAAGATAGAATAGGCAGAAATCTTGGAGACATTCGTATAGGGAAAGACTTTATGAACAAAACTCTGATTGCATAGGAAATATCACAAGAAATCAACAACTGGGACCTCATCTTACTAAAAAACTTTTACACAGCAAAAGAAACCACCAACAGAGTGAGGAGACAACTCACAGTGTCAGAAAGTAAATATATGACAAAATGTTCAACCTCATTGGTTATTTGAGAGATGTAAATTAAAACAATGCTGAGATTCTGTCTCACTCCAGAAAGAATAGGTATTAAGAGATCAACCAA
The DNA here is from genome assembly GCA_004026965.1 of Petromus typicus. Taxonomy (NCBI): domain Eukaryota; kingdom Metazoa; phylum Chordata; class Mammalia; order Rodentia; family Petromuridae; genus Petromus; species Petromus typicus. The sequence goes on from PVIR01044520.1 coordinate 9,573, forward strand.
TAACAAATGTTGGTGGAACTGTGGGAGAAAAGTGTTCTTTCACTCGCTGTTGGTGGGAGTGTAGACTGGTGCAAGCACTGGGGAAGAAAATGTGGAGATACCTCAAAGAACTAAAACCCAAAGTTTCATTGGATCCAGTTAGTCCCCTTCTGGTACCCTCTTAAAAGAATTAAAAGCATTGTACTACAGCAATATGTTTATAGTGGCATAGTTTATTAATAGCTAAATCTTGGAAACAACCCAGATGCCCATCAACTGATGAATTGATTAAAAAAAGTTTGCTTTTAATTTAGTGGAGTACTACTCTGCCACAAAGGATGAGCTAAAGACATTTATAGCTAAACAAATGCACTTGGAGACATACTTTTAAATGAAATGCAGCAGACACATGTTTAAATGCTACATTGTGTCTGGTGTGAGAAACAAAATGTACATGAGGATTAAGATGCATAGAAGATGTTGGCAAATAGGAAGAAAATGTTCACATGAGAAAAGGAATAGGGGGAGAAAGAAGGGACAGGGTGAAAAGGAAAACAGAAGGAAAAAATGGAAACAAAGCTGTTGTATATAAGGCAGGGAAGAGGGGGTCTAAGGGAGAAAAGGGGAAAAAGGAAAAAAAAGCAATATATGTCATATATGGGCACAAATTCCCTATGATAAATTTTATTTCTAAAATTACCACTAAATGTTCTGCTGAAAAAAAGAAAGAACGGTCCTACGGACATAGACAACCAGTCATTCCAGCACTGTGGAAGCTTGAGGCAGGGGGACTGTAAATTCCAACCCAGCCTGAGCAATTTAATGACATAGGAAGACCGTACCTCAAAATTTAAAAAAAGAAATCAGTGAGAGATAGCTCAGTGTGAGGGTTGTAGGTTCAATCCCCCAAATTACCAAATAAAACAAACAGCCCACAGTGATGACGATGAAAACATATGAAGATGGGAGTACAGTGCCTTTAAAGAGGGAAGTAGATTTGGAGTCATGTTCAAAACTCAGCTTGCCAGACAATCTATGTCTTTAGGCATGGAAGATTTGTAGAGAAAACTCATTGAAGATGGGCGATCTGATGGTCACACAGCAAATGACATGGAGAAAACTTGGAGGAATGAAGACCCTAATTATCACCCATAGGCTATTACTTGTGCTAATAAGGGAAATAGGCAAATAAGTTCTCTAGCTTTTTTGGTTGACAAATGAAAATATAAAAATAAGGATAAGAAACCAAATGAGGCTTGTCATAGGAAAAATAATCTTTATTCGAACAAATAAAAACATATTAAGATGGCAATAGAGTTGATATCTAAAACTTGACAGTTAAGATTTTCTTTTTATGATGCTGGGGATTAAATCCAGGGCCTCATGCATGCAAGGCACACTTTCTGTGACTGAATTACATTCCCTGCCCCATAGCTAAAATGTCCTGAAAGCTTAAAAAAGACTGGGAAATAAATATTTGGTCTGCTGGCTCTTTAATCCACACTTCATCAGTTTTTCTGACCTGTAGGGGGAAAGAAGATTGAGGTGGTGTCATTTTGATATGAATGTCTTTTTTTTTTTTTTTTTTTTTAGGTTTTTTGAGACAGG
>PVIR01044521.1:0-11181 GCA_004026965.1 Petromus typicus
TCTGTACCTCATGTGCTCTGTAACCTGTTCTGGACCCCTCTGACGAGGCTGAAGCTAGCTGTGATAGTGTGAGTCTTTAGTTCCAGCACAGGAGACTGAGGCCAGAGGATTGCTTGAGCCCAGCAGTTGAACCGGTCTCAAAGTGGATGCAAGAAAAGTCTGGCCAGTCAGCTGGTGACACCTCTGTCACTCTGAGATGTTCACACAGTGCTGTGCTTTCGGTAAGGCAGTTACGATGATGTTCCTAGAGTGGACTGGAAGGACTGTGTCTTAGTTACTGTCTTCACTTCACACCCAAAGTTAAAGGAGGAAAAGTCTTACTGGCTCAGAGTTTGTGGAGGTTTCACACTGGTGGCATGCAGAGGGGCATGGCACAGGGACATCACAAAGGAGAAACAGCTCCTGGAGTGTAGAAGGTCACACAGGAAGCAGAGGACTATAGCAGCTCTGTCTGCCCCTTTTATATTCTATCTAGACTCCAGGGTTAGGGTGGTGCCAAACCAATCATGGGCTGATTTAGTTATCACCCACCCTGAACCCAAGCACCTTGACCTAGCATCACACTGTGGATCACTCACATAGCCTGGATCCAGACACATCAGCCACAGCCCCACCTGTGACCCACATCTGCTTTGGAGGGACACCTAGACAAGGCTGCCTGGTCCCTTCTGAGGCTTCCTGTGTGCCTGACAAGGACACAGTGAGAGGTGGCAGAGGAGACGCTGACCCATCCTAGAGTAGGGCAACAGAGTGTGATGCACCTTCTCTGAGGGAGAGACAAAGGAAGGGACCCTGAGGATCAGCAGACAGAGGTGGGGGAGCTAACAGCAGAGAAGAGCCTGGACTTCCAGAAGCAAAGGGATGCAGCGCGTCTTTGGAGAACTCATGCACTCCCAGAAAGCTACTGCACAACAGTTCCGTCAGGTAGGAGGGAGGGGAAGGAAGCTACGGTGCCTGTCCAGGGCACCCTGCACATGGCCTGACAGCCACACAGCCTTACAAGTCACACTTCAGCCTGGACGAACTTCATTTTATAATGTCCACATACGTCATAGGATGGAATCATTACTTTGTAGACACAAAGATAAAATACTCCATCACTCTTTCATTCCTCCTTTCAAGATGAAGGCTCTGTGAGGAGGGCTGGGACAAGTGACACAGGTCTCTCAAGGTGATGAGCAAGTAAGGAAGGGCCAGGAAGCAGGGTGTCAGCTGTCGGGTTCCTCAATACACACGCACAGGCTCACCCTGGGCACCCACGGGCCCTCAGTCTCCATGGGTAAGGCTTGCTTTAGGTGGCTTCGCAGCCAGTCGTGTTTTCCTGGGGTGGCAGAGTCCTCCATCCCTGCCCAGGTCTGGCTCTGCTCCCACGTGTGTCCCTTGTCCCTGCTGTGCCTCTGCTCGCAGCATGGCCAGGCCGCCGCTGTGTCAGGCATCAATGCAGTCCTAGAGCACACCTTTGCATGTCCTGTGGGGCCAACCGTGGATTCTGGGAGTAAGTGCTGGTGACACGGTCCCTCACTATGACAGTCCTTCCCTAGTCTTAAGGCCTCAGAGGGACTTAGGTGCTCTGGGAGCTGTCCACACCATCAGCTGCAGCTGCCACAGCTGCTCTGTCAGTGAGACAAGAGAGGCCGCAGCACAGGGGGCCATTCTCTTGTAGTTTGAAAGGATTTTCACAGCGTGTCATTCAGTGATTAGGTCAGTGAGGGTCGGACCTTCAGTGCTGAGACCTGCCTTATTGTGACTGTCATCGTGATTGAGATACGACGCTCTGTGCTGCAGAGTGCGGTGCACTTCATGCTCCAAAGCCCTGCTGGATGGCATCGGGAGACTGTCAGGTATGTGACAGAGCGCTGGAGCTCGGTGCTGGGCTGTGTACCCAGTGCAGTGTTCTGACTTGGGCCTGCACAGGCAGACTTGGAGCACAGTCTGGGGCCCCTCGCGATCCGGGGCCTGTGCTGCCGCCGTCATGGGCTGTCTTTCCTCCTTGGCAGCTCCTGTCACATGCGGTGTGTTGGGTGTGAAGGAAGTTGTCACCTGTGGCCTCGGCCGGCTCAGACCAAGAAGTTCTGTAGCTTGGGTGGGAACTGGCAGGGAGACTAAGCCAGGAGCCCTCTCCATCCCAGGGTGCTGAGGAGGGTGATGAGCCCAGTGCCTGGGCACCAAGAAGCGGCCAGTCTGGTCTCTGTCAGACCCCTGAGAGTCCCCTCAGCTTGCATAATCACCTGTCGCTTTGGAGTTTCCCTGCATCAGGCTTCCCAAGTACAGACTGGACATTAAACAAACGGTGACAAACAGGCTATAGAAACATTTAACTCCAAGTGCTTGGGAACTGTTTGGGGCAGGGGACAAAGAAGAGTCCCTGGCTGACTGCTGCACTGTCTTGTGCTGTGAGCCATCTGCGCTTGGGGCGAGGAGCAGCATGAGCCAAGAGCCTTTGCACTGAGCTGTATCTCCAGGCCATTTTTGTTATTTAATTTGTGGCAAGATCTCATCGAGTTGTCCAGGCTGTACTCGAACTTGCGATCCTCCTGCTTTATCCTCCCAGAGTGTAGGGATTGCATTTTCAAGGTACCCCCTGTGGGTAGCCCCTCATCCCTCTCTGTGCTGGACAGGGTCTCCTCTTGTGGACCTGCTTGCCGTATTCCTCTGCTCAGGGGCACCTGGGGATATCAGAACCTAGTTGGGACATCAAGGTGTGGTGGCCACTCTATTAGGGCAACACTTGATTCTACGAAGAATAGCATCTGCCGTTGGAAGCACGTGGCGGCTGCTAAGCTTGTTCAGGAGACAAAGCAGCAGTGTTTACCAGCACTGACGACTCCGGGCACTGTGACAGGCCCTTCAGCAACTTGTGGTTGTAGCACGTGGAATGAATGATACTGCTCTCTGAGCTTTAGACTCTTCTGGGTGAGAGAACAAGTCTGTGTTCCCAGCTGCTCCTCCTGCTACCCCTGGAGCTCCACGCGGCTCTTTCTGGGCTGTGCCCGTGGTGTCCCAGGCGTCCATCCACATGCAGGTTCCCAGCACTCAGCGGAGGGGCTCGTGCAGCCCAGGGAGTTGCTGAGCATGGCCAGGCAGAGTCTGCAGCAGTAGGGAGGAGCTGTCTTGCGGCAGCTGTCTTGCGGCAGTGGACACTGGTGAGGGCCGCCCAGCCCTTGATCGGACCCCACACCCATCGCAGCTGCCCACGGTTCCCAGTGTCCCTCCTCCTGGAGATACGCCACACTGGGAAAGCTGCTCAGCGCTGCCTCAGCCGTGGCCAACTCGGGATGCCTGCTATGCTCCAGGGTCTCAAGGTCGGGTGGGTGCTCCCTGGACCTGTCCCCACACATCTCAGCCTCAGGCGCTCCCTGCCGATCCATCTGCCCCTGGTGCCCTTCCTGGGCCAACCTGTTGCTGGCTTTGTTTTGGCTGGTTTTGGTTTCTCCTCTTTTCATGCTGATGGGGCGGGGGGGGGGGCTCTGTGCTCAGTCCCTGCCCAGTGCTCTTCCTGCCTTCAGGCTTCTTCCTGTGCTCCTCTTAGCCATCTCTCCAGTGTGCTGTGACTGTGACCTTGCAGAAAGCAGACGGGCTGGGTGCGGGGGTGGGAGGTGCTGCCTGGCCAGGGACCCGCCGCTCTCAGAGCTGACTTGTGAGGGCTCCCCGTTGCACTTCTCCTTCAAGGCTGGACAGTGACCTAGCATTCCCATCACTGCTGTGAACAGCGGAAATGACTTGGTGATGTAGTGCAGCGGGGCCGGGACAGACCTGGTCCCTCAGGCCCCACCTCGCCCGCGCTTGCTGTCATGCATCCGGGCCTTTTCTGCTGTCAGTGCTTCTGTTCCTGTTGTACTTCCCTCCTGGCTCTTCGCCCTTCTGTCTTACCTGTCAAAACCTCCTTGAAGGCAGCGTTCGAAAGCACCCTTCGTGAAGCCCTCCTGGTCCCCCTGGTCCCAGCAGAGCCCCACGGGGCAGGATCTGTGTGACCTGCTGCCCTCAGGGATGCAGGTGTATGGGGCTGTGCTCTGTGATCAGACAGATACCACTTGCTGACTCACCGTCAGTGTCACTGGTGAGCCGTGCAGACCCCTGCCCAGGGCGCCTGTGAGGTGCTTCTTTGGTAGTGACTTCTCCTTGTGCAGTGTTGTTGAAAGAACCTGGTTTGAAGACGGCGCAAACACAAAGCAAGAGCAGGAGCGAGGCACTGAGGGACATCCGGGACACGCAGCCGAGGCCCGATGCTCTTGAGAGACTTTGGATGTGGTTGAGAGGACTCTTGTCCTCTGGCTGCCTGGTGAGGGACAGGCCCCCTCTCCAGCTACCTGGCAGCAGAGACTGCCCATCCAGACGTCAGTCCAACTGTGGACTTCCTTGAGGCTCATCTCCATGCTTCCTGTAAGTCGTTTCAGAAGGAACCCTGCAAGTCAGCTTGGCAAGAATCCTCCCCCGCTGTGCATTACTCTCATGTCGGGTCAGGTCGCCACCGTTTCCGCCCCCGGCAATGTACGCAGCGTCCTTGGGGCAGGTGTGCCGGATCCCCTGGATGTTTGCCCTGTGCACTGCCCACTGCCTGGACCCCAGCTGCCCTCCTTGCTGTGCTGAGTCTGGCAGTGACTTCATCTTCTCCCACCGCAGAGGCCCGCTGCTGTCCCTGCACTTTTCACGCTGCCTGGATGGAGTTTCTGGACCTCACTGTAACCAGGATCCCCGGGGCTTTTCTCTGCAGCGCTTCCTCATTCTCCTCTGGCCAGAGGCTGCGTGGAAAGGGGGCAGAAGGGATTGCTGTGCCTCCGAGAGCAGGCCTCAGGCTGATTCTGCGCTCCCGTCACAGCAGAGGGCTCCCTGGTAACCGCCTCAGCCTGCTCAGCTCCCCACAGCGGCGCCTCAGTCCGGCCCGGTCCCTCTCTGCCTCTGACCTTGGCCTGTGTCCTCCTCAGGACGCAGTGCTGCTCAGGGCCTGGCTGGCCGCAGGGGCTGTGGTGACGGCCGAGAATAAGCCTGTGTCCGAGGCAGCCCTCCAAGCACAGCGGGCTGGGCTGACCTTTAAATAGATGGGCTGCGGCCACTCAGTTCCTGGAAGTTTGAAGAAAGTCGGCCTTTCAAGTGATGGGACTCCAACCTCAGGAAAGGTCCTTGTGTTTGCGAAGGCCATAATTTACTGCTGCTTTTGCTCTTCATGAGATGTGGCCGTGCAGCCGGTGGGAGCCAGCATGCCAGGGTTAGGAGGGGAAAATCCTCAAATATTTTAATATACCCCTACTCAGGAGCAAGATAAACATATGTATTGTATTTTGCGACAGGCGGGGGTGGGGGCAAAGGAGAGGCTTGGCATTGCATGAAAGACCTTTTGAAGCTGAACTCTGAGGGTTTTCTTTCTTTCTCTTTATTTGTAAGCAGAGCTGGCATGAGCAGATGATGCCAGGACCCGCCAGTTGCTCCCCAGATCGGCAGACTCTCGGTCCCACCCTAAGCCATAAACCACCCTCCGCCGGCTCGCTGCGCCTTGCCCCATTAAAAACGATGAAGTGAGCTTTGTCATCGCCCCAACTTCCATGGCTTACCTTCTTCCAGGAAGTCTTCCCCGTACTTGCTTTGCTGTTCTGCAGAAGAAAAATGTTCATGAAGATGCACAGTGTAAATCTAGCCATGAGGAAACAGTGGACAGATTGGTCCCGAGGGACACGCGTTAGAGTAGCTGCCGTGCAATCCGGAAGTGTCCCGGTCAAGAGAGTTACAGAGAGGCCTGGAGAGGGGCCGGCAGGGTGTAGCGTGGGGCAGGGCGGCAGTCGGACTGAACGCAAGTGGGGTATGTGTGAGAGGACGGGGGTGCACGGGGCAGGCCTCCCTGTCTCCTTGTGGAGCAGGTCTGCAGAGGCTTGTCCTGGATCTTGGAAGTCCACGGGAGAGCACTCTGGCGTGACAGGGAACAGGGCAGCCACTCTCTCATGTGGCACAGGGAAAAGGATTTGCCCGGTATCCCAGCCTTTCTGTAGTTATGAATATTTCACAAAAATAAACAAACAAAGAAAAATCAGCCAACATTGGTGGCAAAGGGGGGGGGAGCTTTGAGGGGGTGGGTAAAGTAAACCTGGGCCGGAATTCTGACCCCTTGAACTGAATTTGGGGGTAAACCGTAGCCAGGGAACTCAAGTATCTGGGTTTCCTCTATTTTCAAAATAAAGGGTGTGGGGGGAAGGGGAAGGAGGGAAAGGGGGAAGGAGAGGGAGAGAGAGAACGGAGAGAGATAGAGGGAGAACAGAGTAAAGCTATAGTGGGCTGCTGAGATAAGTGCTAGGTTAGGGACAGCAGACATCTTGCATTGTGACCTCTGCTGTGTGTGGCCTGCTGCATCCTGAACAGATGTCGGGCCCCACAGAGGACCTGAACCTCTCCTGACTGTATCTTGCCATGCACAAAGATCAGGCACAATGATCAGAGGACATTTTATTTTCTTAAATGTAGCTAATACCTTCCTATGTTTCCATAAAAAAACTTTCTATTTTTGCATTTGTCTGTTCTGGTAGCTGCTTCTGGGAAGGAGCCTTGTCCATTCTTTTCCAGGTGTCTGGGGATGTGGCTGCTCTGTCCCTCCCTTACACTGCCCCTGGATTGTGTTTTGCTGGTGGTTTTGGTGACTCTCTGGAGCTAGGGTGCAGTGTTCCTCTAGTGGCCCCGGCTGGCAGTGGGTGAGGAGAGGCTGACTCTGGGCAGAGGTGTACCCCGAGCTCCGTGTAAGAAAGACCCAACTCATCCGTAGTGACGCCAGGTTCGGGAGCATCGGGCAGCATAGCCTCCTTACTGGTGGGAGCTCAAGGGCAAGTTGGTCTCACCCAGCATCACAGCAGGCAGAGCTCCCATCCAGACCTCGGTTATGCAGGCTGGGGGTGCTCATCGATGTTTTTGCTAATCCCCAAATACGGCCATGGCCAGAAAGGGAGAGAGTGCCGTTGTGCTGGTCCCCAGACAATGCCACTTCCTCTCCCGGCCATGTGTGGCTGCATAACACTGGGTGACTCATTTCCTCTGGAAAACTTGGCAGGGCCGCTTTGCCCTGTCTCCTGCTCCTGGTTCCCGGGAACAACACCTCAGAGGACTGACTGGCTTTGGGCAGTGGCCAGTCGGGGCTGTGGGAGGCCAGGACCTGCGTCTCTGGGTGGAGCCCTCAAACTTTCAGCCCCCTTCCAGGGCAGGTGCTCTGGTGGTGGGACCTGGTCACTGGTACGAGGAGACCCCAGCAGTGAGCAGGAGAGGGCAGGTCTGGGGGGCTTACACTTCTGCCCGGGTCCACGGGCTGTGTGCTGAGACTCTGCCTGCTTTCCGCTGGCTCTCCATTGGCAGAGGGCTGCAGAGGGCTTTACCTAAGTTGGGCAAGATGGAGTCAGGAGTAGAGGGTCTCTGGGCCATTTTGCACTGCTAGAAGAGAATGCCAGAGACGAAGCAGTTTTCAAAGAACAGGATGTGTTTCTGCCAGTTCCTGAGGTGGAAGGTCGGAGGTTGGGAGGCTGTACCTAAGGTGTTGTAACATAGCAGAGGCTGTCACAGGTCGAAGGAATGACAGCGCAGACCCAGCTGAGCCCACTACTGGTGAGAGCCACTGGGGCACTGAGCTCACCCCGCGCAGCAGCTGCTTCCTCGCAGGAGCCAGTTGTCTCTCAGGGGTCACCCCAGTCAGTGTTGTGATGGGAACTTTGGGGAGAACAGTCAAACCCAGCAGGGCACATAGGAATTCCTGTTGTGTTTCTTCTTTCGGTCCTGTCTGCAGGGGAGGGCAAACACCACAGGAGTCAGACCTTTTCCTCCTCTCATCTCCTATGCCCTCTGGCCGGTGCAGGCGTTGGGTGGTCAGGTCGGAGCAGCTGTCCGTGGGCACAGCTTAGTGTGCGCTACGCTCCAGCCTTGCATGGCACCCAGGTTACCTGCTCCCATTGCCAATTAGACGGAAGTAGCGTGAACGTGTTGCCGTCTGAGTAGGTGCATGTAGGGCTCACATACCCACTCTGTGCATGTGGGTGCTCACAAACACACACGCACAGGTCACATACAGTGCAGGTGGGCACTGTCCTAGTTATGTCTATGTATCATTCTTTCTGTGTATGGGCCATAAGAGGTTGTGAGGAACGAGGGATTTATGTGTAACAGTTTGAGCCTCAATTAGCAGCTCTTCCCATGAATGGTTTTACCTTATGCTGCCTGCCACCTTGAAGATTGACAGTGTGGTTCCCCTTGTATGGGTGGGCCCTTCTGCACTGGGGAGACAGATTCACTGTCATGTATTGGACACTGCCATGTCCTGGGTCTGTCGAGAGAACTCAGCGTTGGTCTCTGCTCCCGAAGGAGAAAGCTGGAAAGCCCCAGGCGTTCTGTAAGACACACGCACGGGAAGCGGAGATGCCCTGTGTGCACCCCACCTGGGCTAAAGATGGGGCCCAGAGGAGGGGCTGCCCTCAGCCAGGAAGGGCAAGATGGTCCCGTGCCAGAGTGTGGTGAGAGCAGACCCTGAGACCCTGCCTGGTGGTCAGTGGGCAGAGGGTGGCCTGCTTCTGTGCATCAGCTACTGCGCCCAGGCTGGCTGCATCTGTGGTGCCGTGTGAGGCCGGGCTGGGGCCAGGTGGGAAGGGTGCAAACCCTGCTTTCGGGGGTTTCTAGTGAGTGACATGGGCACCTCCGCCTAACTTTTCTGCGTCTTTTCTATGCTAACAGTGCTGCGGAGGCTGCAGGGTGAAAGGCGCTGGGCCGGAAAGTGTTGTGTAAGGTGCCGGCCCCAGAGCAGATTGAGATGGTGGTGTACCTGGGGGCCTCTGTGGTGCTCGCAGGCAACATCGTAGGGGCTGCAGTTGGCCAGGCTTCGTTTCCTCTTGCGCTGACCACTTGCTGAGTGAACAGAGAGCACAGCTTTCACGTTCACAGAAGGGCAGGGAAACTTGTAATTCCTGGTCATCTCCTGTGGGGAGAGATCGTGCACGTCCAGTTACACTCTGAACATTACTGGTGTTACAGGTGCAGCCCAGAGGCACCGTGGCTGAATGTGGGAGACACTGGGTCCACTGCCATCACGCCGGAGTCATCCCTCAGATTACTCACTGTGCCCCACCTCATTCCTCCGCAGCTACTGAAGATGATGAAGACAGGGCCTTTGCACAAAGCTCCTCCAGCTCTTTACATTTTTTATTCTACATTTTTAATTATTTTAAATTGTTTTATCATTTGCAAAGTTCCCCATGTTGGGCTTGAACTTGAGATCCTTCCAGCTCAGCCTCCCTGAGTGCTAGGATGGCAGGCGAGTGCCACCATGCCAGCTCTGGCTGTCTGGCTTAGCCAAGGTCAGCTAACAAGAGAGCTTCTTCTTGTCTGGTGCTGGAGCTATGGAATTCCTGAGGCCTTCAGGCGTGCTGCTCCTTGGTGGCAGAGGTTCTGGGCAGACAGTCTGAGCATGTCTTTGCAGAGACGGCTCACCCTGTGTGGAGTCTCACATCAAGGACACAGGAAGAAGTTTTTCTCAGCTTTTGGGCTGGAAGTTCCTGACTGTTGCCTTCTTCCTCCTGGTGTGCTGCAAGCTGTAGGTACAATTTGCGATTTGCGCTATCTAGCAGGACTAAGACTTCCTTCTTTGGGATAAGGGTCCTCAGCAAGGGGTGGAGGGAAGGCCGGAAAGCTGTTAAATTCCTAAAGGTTGTTTTCTGCAATCTCCTTGACACTCCTACAGATTGGTGGCCTTGATAATCATGGGTGTTACTTAGGCATTCTCCACTTTGGTTGCTCCTGGGGCCAGATGAGGTTGGAGAATCTTGTTTTGTGCTACCTGCTGCGTCTGTGTGCTCTAGTCTCCAGCTCTGCTAGTTTTTCTTTTGTGTCTTTCTTCTTGAAGAAGGAAGCAAGCAGTACTCCCTGGTGCTGTCTGGCTCTGTGCAGTAGTGCATGCCTTTCTTGTCTATCTCTTCGATTGGAGGGTAACATGTTGTATTAGGTTTAGGGAGGCCAGGTTGTTCCGTCTGTCTGTGCATATATGCACATGTGTGTGTGCATTGTCTGTCTTCCTTCCTGGGTGCCCCATAAACAGATGCCATTTCTAGCATCTGCTTGAGTCCAGTGAGTGTCAGATCCATGAAGATCAAGAAAGTCTGCATGGAGCAGGTGTGATCCCTGCTGTAGGGACAAAGTGAAGTTTTGGAAATACAGAGTGTGTTGTCCCAGTCACATAGTAGGCAGATATCAGGAGCATGTATAAATGGTGATGTCTGGTCCACACCCCTGGCAAGGCCAGGCAGGCATGGTCCATGGCACAGAGCACAATCTTTGGCTGCAGGACCACGGAGGGTACTCGATCTTACCATAAAATGGTGCAGTGATAGTCCTTACCCCAGAAGTCCCATGAACACGTATTAGTGTCCAGTGTGCAGTTGGAGGCAATATCCTGGCTATCCCGGTCGTCCCAGTTCAGATAGATTACACTGAGATCTGTGTTCCTGACTGGGAGCCTAATGCTTCTGCAAGGTGGCAGTGAGACCTGTGGGCCCCAAGATGGGCATCACATGGGGCTGACCAGGGGTTTGCGGTGAGCAGGTGGGATCCAAGTGGGGGTACCTTGGAGCTTGGAGTGGGCAACGGTGCTTTCTCCAGACATAAGCAAGGCCCAGGCTGGAGCCTTGTCTTTGGGGTAAGGACCACAGCACTGCGCCAGCACCCTTGTGTTCTGGTTGTCTCTCTCAAATAGGAGGGCAGTACATTGGGTGTGGCTGCTGGCTTCCTCTGACCCCTGATGCTGGACTGCTGGTGGATCTGAGCCCCCTTTGGCCCTGTGTCCTGCCCTTGGAGAGTTACTCCTCCCCCACAAACATCCGCTCTCGGAGGCCAATGGAGGCAGAAGCACTGCTGCGTCCCTGCAGCTTCAGGGAAGGTCCTCTCCTGCCTCCAGCAAGTGCTCAGGGGCACATTCCAGAGAGGCCTCACCCTGTGTCTGGCAGGAAAGTGCTCTTCTAAACCATTCCACTTCTGTTCCCAGCGCCCTCTCTTCCTGGACAGCCTCCCTGCCCTTGCTCGCATTCTGTGGGGACTTACAGGGACCAGGGAGTGATGTGTGCCGCTCTCAGGGGCCTCGGCAGAGCTATGCACAGGAAGGGATTTGCACATCAGTGCAATGAACATTTGTCTACTCCTTGCCATAGTTTTAAGGTCAGATTGAGCCTCCACCCCACCTGA